>JBBBDQ010000992.1:775000-873008 GCA_037127315.1 Ascarosepion bandense
AGAACCCAATCTGTCCTGTTATTTAACCCATAACTGGAAGGAAGAGACGGATTAATATCTTTCCCAAGGGTATTTGCGCGTAAGTGAATACAATGGATTCAGCTGGAATTCGAAATCGGCTCCCCGGTTTCTCGTTCCGATCCGATATCCACTGTACCACAACGCACATCCTTACATCATGGATGGTAAGTTTTGTTAAATTTAGTGTTTCTGTTAATTCTTTCATTGTCCAATGCAGGTTATTCTTAATGAATCTTGATTCAGTTATCTTCTATAGTAAGGAGGTTCTACCCGAGCGTTCTTCATCAATAAATCTGCAATCAGTAACTCCAAATGTGATTAACCATTTTGTACAGTTCTGTCAACCAAATTACCTTCATTGCACACATTAAATATCTTCTTTTTTTTTTTTTGCCTGCCAGGTATTTTTGCTATTACAGTAAAAAGAAAAAAATTCAGTGTCTAAACTGCACCTTATAATCTTTCATTTTCATAGGGGTGAAAATGAACACGATTTCATAGGGGTAAAAATGAACACGATTTCATAGGGGTGAAAATGAACACGATTTCATAGGGGTAAAAATGAACACGATTTCATAGGGGTGAAAATGAATACGATTTCATAGGGGTAAAAATAAACACGATTTCATAGGGGTGAAAATGAACACGATTTCATAGGGGTAAAAATGAACACGATTTCATAGGGGTAAAAATGAACACGATTTTATGTTAAAATATATTATAATATTGTTCTAGAATAGCTGATACCCCTGCAGCACTATAAGTGATAGAATGGTCTATGGTCAAAAATGGTATACTTAAGTAAAGAATACTAGCATTCGTAGCGTTGTGTGTATTTAGTAATTTCTGGGATTGTAGTTGGTGGATGAATTAAGGACCGCTTGGATCCGTTCTCCCAGCTGCTCCACGTAGAACCGGGAGCACTTCTTTACTCGTGACTCCGTTTCCTGTGCACCGTAAACAAAATGCTGTCTCCCGAACACCGGTGTAGCCTTCACGAATCGCCAACACCGAACTGCCTCCGAAACAGAAGATGGCTCTTTATGTGTTTTTGGTTTCGAGCAAGAAACTGTAATTTATCGCTTCTAAAAGCCTCGCTTTCACCAATGACGCATGCGCCGTGTCATTCCAAAAACTTCCTTCGCATGAGATCGCCTCGCGGTTCCATGACGTTTACGAACGCATGTGCAAACAAACCACCTTTTGTGTTGAATAATACTACAGCACACTTCCTCTGTGCGTCGTATCCAATTCAGCGATTCAACAGACTATCAACGAGGATTTGAACAGCTTTGCCAAAGAAGATTCGAACAGTTTTTCTGGCGAGAAGATATGAAAAATACAATCTGACACAACATATTCATGACAAATTATCAAAAGATCACATTTGAGGCAACAAATATCACAACTGTTTGATGTCTGAAAAAACACAACTGAAAGGAAAAAAAAACGAACAAACACGCATCAGAATAAATACAAATTTACTTAAGAAAATAGAAGATTTTTCAGAAATGCTTGCTAGAATTTACGAAACAGCAGACATTAGCATTAAAACAGGACAAAAAACACTCAACAAGAACGGCGAGGCCCAAACAGTTACCCTAGATATCTCCAAAGAGTTTGACAGAGTCTGTCATGCTGGCCTTCTACGCATGCTCCGAGGTTATAGCAAAAATGTTTGACCTTATCCAGTCATTCCTTTCAAATTGCACAATGAAGGTAGTATTGAACAGACATGGTTCCCAATACTATCTATCAAACGCGGGTGTCCCTCAAGGCTCTGTTCTAGTTCCTATGCTTTTCCTTATCTACATTAACGATCTCTCAGATGTAATAAAATCTCAAGTAGGCATATACGTGACGACACTACGGTTTACTCTTGCATCGATCGAAAATCTGCTGAGGCTGACAAAGCAAACCTCGCTGCGGAGCTTAAAAAGAACCTCAGATCTATGGCAGACTGGGGTAAGAAATGGCTCGTGAATTTTAATGCTTACAAAACAAAGTTGCTGTCTATTAACCATAACAGACAATCGCTTCTACCTCCCCATTAGCATGGCTCAGACTAGTCTCCCTGAAATCAAAACACTGCGCCTCCTCGACTTAACTCTCACAACAGACCTCAAGTCGAATCACTATATAGAACCCATAGCTAAACCCGCTGCTAAGAAAGTCGGTCCTTATGTAGGGCCAGTAACTTTTTTCCGCCTAAAACAATCCAGCACATATATAAATCAACCATCTGCCCGTGCATTAAATATTGCTGCCATATGTGGTCGGGTGCTCCTTGCTATCCACCCATGTCTCCTTGACAAAATACAACAGGGAATTTGTAATGGGATCGATTCCGACTTGGCAGCTCAGATACAGTCAATTTCTCACCGGTTTAATGTGGCTTCTGTCTTTTCTACAAATACTTTCACGTCTTCTGCAACTATATATATAAATTTAGTCAAGCCACAGGATAAGCAACTAGGTCTCACCCTTTTACTGTGAAACCAATAAATTGTAAACGCAAATTCTACTCCATCAGCTTCTTCTCTCGCATTTCTTGGAAAGACAATAGTCATCCTTCTCTTACCCACTTCCTGACACTCCTTATAACCTGTAACTCTTTCTCATATTTTTCCTCCTATGTAACCCCCTGCAAAACAGTGGCAGTAAAATTCCTTGCTTAGGACGATATGATTATTAAAAAAGGAAAACAAAAACATTTGACATAAAAAAGAAAAAAGAAAAAAATCAGGTTTTCTGCTGACTTTTCTACAGGTGTGGACTTGGTCGATGGATTGTGAAGAAGCTTTTCAAAAATTAAAAACGGCATCAACATATAACTTATGCATTACGACCCTAACAAGCAGATCTTTGTGGTAAGGGACGCAATTAATCTAAGTTTAGACGCTATAGATCTACATATGGAAACGGATGATCAACTAAAGCCGTATAATATGTTTCAAGAAATGAAGTAATCTCAGATTGAAAAGCCATAATATTTGAGGTAAAAAAATTCCAAAAATAGTTTCATGGAAAGCTGTTTCTTTTTTTCAAATTGATCAATGTCCATAACTCTTGATATATTGTTTTTAAAAATGAATTCCGACGTACTCAGCAAACCGTTTTCAGAGATGAGCAACTCTCTTGTTGAACTACTCCTTTAAAGTGAGTTCTCACTGTCAAAAAAGAGAGCCCACGATGATGAATTGTATCAATATTCATTCGGGATATTAATTTTTAAAAATGTTATTCCCCACTCCGATAAAAAAAACAAAAAAACTATAGATTTAGAACTAGTTAGATTTTCACAGAGTCTTTAAGGTATTGTGGTGTTTGTAGTTAGAATTCAAGTAGGAATGTGATGTTTTAGTGCAATAAACGTTGTATAGTCTGCTTGGGTTAGTGAATAAGGCCTGTTATATTATCCTGAGATAGGCGAATACAAGCTTTCTGTAATCCCCATTCTTTGCCTTGTTTTTTTTTTTTTTAACGAAAATAAGTAATAATATTCAAGTGTCATTCGAGTAATATCCGGACTGATTACTTCGGCGAATATTGCGATCTAAACCCCTCTTCTCTATGTTGTAAGTTCTGTTTTGTCTTTTATTGTAATTATTGTACTGTTCTGTTTATAACCGTTTAGCCCCGGATGTTGTGCTGAATAATACCGCAGCAGACGTCTATGTATATCGTAATATATTTTCCTCACTGAAAGCGACAGATAAAACGAGTTGAAACAATTGTTTTGTTTTTCTTTTATTAAGAACTAAAGCGACAATACGTCTTAAATTGACAGTAATTTTGAAAATAATAATTGTCCAGATTTTCTGTTATATTCACGACTTATCAGCTTATTACAAAAATAATGGCCGATCGAACTGTTGTATTTTGAAAAAAACATTTTGTGTTCATGGTATATAATTTAACTTATTTTCAGACAGAAATATCCTTGAAGCATCAGTCAGTCAGTTTAGTGCCATGCGCGATACACGCTTTGGGCGATCATGTCTCGAAAGAGGCATGACTGACTGGGCAGAAAATTATCCCACAGTAGGTTGCCATTGCTTTCTGCGGTAGACTGGTTGCCGACCAAGGCTATAGAACCCAATCCGTCCTATTATTTAACCCATAACTGGAGGGAAGAGTCGGATTAATACCTTTCCCAAGGGTATTTACGCGTAAGTGAATGCATGGAATTCAACTGGAATTCGAACTCGGTTCCCCGATTTCTCGTTCCGAGCCGATATCCACTGCGCCACAACGCACATCCATCTTGAAGCATAGAAGCCCTTAATTATGAACCTGACAAAATATCTTCGTTTACTTTTTCGCATGAGTTCAAACTTCAACACAGTGACTCCGAAACCTTTGCTAATGTCAATATAAGATGGGGAGATGGGTCCACAATTTATCAGTACAAAGATGGTTACAGAAATTCTGTTAGTCAAAGTTGTAAAGATGAAGACGCTAGAGGATGGTCAGGCAGTGTTGACAACGAACAAATTTGTTGAGCAAAACACACGCCAAAGTGTCAAAAAATGTCTCAGACGCTTGGTGTCAGCACTGCAACAGTCTCAAGCCATTTACAAAGTGAAAAAACTCGATAAAGGGGTTCCTCATGATGTCAATAAAAATAAAAAATTGCGTTTTTAAGTGTGCTCGGTACACTTTCTAAATAACAGCAATGCTCTTTTTTGACCGAATAGTGTTTTGTGATGAAAGGTGGATTCTTTACGATAACCGTAAACAACCAGATTAATAGCTTGATCATGATGTCCCCTAAACATGTCTTAAAGCCAGATTGCACCAGCAAAAGATTATCTGTTTGGTGGTTTGCATGTGGTGTCATAAACTACTCCTTTCTGGAAGCTAATCAGAGCATTAATGTAGATCTTCACTGCAATCAACTTGCTGAAATGCATGCACACTTACAAAAAAATTAGATTTTCATTGGTGAATCGATGTGGTCAATTCGGCTCCATGGTATTGCACGCCCAGAATTTGCAAGAATAACGTCGCAAAAACTAACAGATTTGGAATACGAGACGAGAGTGTACCAAATTCTCCATACTCTCTGTGATCTTTCAAACACGGATTATCATTTTTATGCACTTAAGCACATTTTAAAATGGTAAAAGTTTTAGCATCAAACCTGAAGCAGAATCAGGTTTCAAAAATTTTGTAGCATCACAGCCAATATCAACGAGGGATAAATAGTCTCTTCAATCGATGGCAGAGATGCAGAGATGCTCAGTCCTCGTATTTTGCATAATTTCAACATTACTGCAGTTAATTATTCAAAATAAAATTAGGTTTCTAAAATTGACCATTATTTTGTAATAAACTTATTCGAACATTCCAAAAGTTACACAACGAGCCCAATTATGTAAAACTATTTTGTATGAAATCCATTTTTAAGTAAAACAGTTTTAATAACTCACTACAAATATAAACCATTACATATAAATATAACATTTCAGGTGCTTTTTCAAATTTTATTATTATTATTTCTTCTCTATCTTACACACTACGCTCTCACACCCTGATTGAGCACACTGAAAGAGTGGTAGATTTTGAAAAACAGTAGCTACTCTGGCATGTACGCATCGCTCATTACGTAATGAATTAGAGGACTCTGGCTATTGGGTGTGTATAATGATAATGTATACGCTAAAAAGTCTGCCTTCTTTTACAGAACGCCCATAGCCCAGAGGTAGAATCGCCGACTGACGCAAATTCGATCGGGTTTCAATCCTGGGTTAAAAACAATCGAAGTCTAACCGTACTGATGAGCTGTGATACTGCGAAACAGATCTGTCTGCGGATGACTATATATCTATATCTATATATATATATATTTGTAGAGATAGATAGATAGATAGATAGATAGATAGATAGATAGATAGATAGATAGATAGATATGTGTGTGTTTAGATCAAATCCGTCTGCCAGTTAAGTGTTGCATGCTTGGGTGATCATGTCTTGAAAGATACATGACTGACTGGTAGAAAACTTTCCCGCAGTAGGTTTCCATGACGTTTTGAGGTAGTTTGGATACCGACCAAGGCTATAGAACCCAGTCCCTCCTGCTATTCAACCCATAGCTTGAGGGTGAACAGACAGATATACAAAATTAGATTAATTATAAAACTGTGCTTAAATACAAAAATATTCTATAGTTGTACAAATAAACATTAATAATAGGTCCAATCCCATCCTTTCCCACCCTTTACACCTCCTTATTTTCCCTGCCTAATAAAAGCAAACAACAAAGGCTAGCCAGGCGGTCATAAAACACACCTTCATGAATCAACTATATCCTCTAGCTACCCAACTTTCTTCAAGATTCTAACGGAGAATTTACAAGACTTATTCCCTTATCACTAACCCCCGCCAACATCCCACACATAACTCCCAAATATGAGAAAAGAGGTCTTCTATTCCTTCCCACACCACCTGATGAGACATTGAAAATCCAATATCGAAACAAAATGATACAATTTGTAGTAGATACATGTAAGGAAAAATTGTACATGTTCTAAAATATAATTTATATATATATATATATATATATATATATATATATCGCTCATTCACTAATGCATTAGAGCACTCTGGCTATTAGGCGGGTATAATGACAATATACATGCTAAAAAGTCTGCCTTCTTCTACCGAACGCCCGTAGTTCAGAGGTAGAATCGCTGACTGACGCCAATTCGGTCGGTTTTCAATCCTGGGTTAAAGGCAATTGGAGTTTTACCGTACTGATACAGCGAAACAGATCTGTCTGCGGATGACTATATATATAAGTTTTTATTTTGTCATCATTTGTTCATGTATTTTTGACCATCGCAGTCATTATCAAGAATCAATATGGTGTATGTCTTCTAATTAAAATTCCTTCGTCACCATTAATGTATTTTCAGGAAATTGGAAGTTTGAACTTCTGGCATGACGTCATGTGAAACGCTTATTGAGAATTATTTACATATTTGAAATACTTTGTTAATTATTTTATTTATTAGTACTTCTTCTCTTATCCTAATATATGCACATTAATTTTACCACGTTCATTTCAAGATACCGGACCATATGATGACTTATATCTTTGATCTTGAATATGAAAATAAATTGCATCCGGTAGCAGGCCCTCTGGCTGGGAGGTTGGGAGAAACATTGAACAATTACTTGATTAATGTTGTTTTCAGTTATACCTTGATCGGGGATGTAGCAACTGTTAGGGTCCTAGCTATCGGCAACAATTTTATTCCCAAACTGGTGTCAAAACCTTATGAAAGTATAAAAATATGTTTATATAGTAAAAATTCCATGAATATATTTTTGAAAGAAAAGAAAATATTTTCAGCAATACTTTTTGGAAAAAATACATACCAGGATTACATTTAATTCTGAAGCAAAATTACTTTACATACAAAAATACGTCAATGAAAGCTGATCTACAAACTTATTTCTTACAAAGAATGTATTTTTATTCATAGAAATTCAGTGTACAAGTCTTGTCGGCGTTAAGTAACCCATTGGGTTGATATACTGTAAAACAAACCAAATTAAACCGTATTAATTTTAGTGTACATTGCCTATTTTGCATAATAGAATTGAGTGCTGTAGAATATTTTTTAATCATCCACTAATATTTATCTTTTGCTGATAGTTTTATTTTGTTTCAGGAACTGCTGCTCAACAGGTGACAGGTGAGTTTATTTTTGGTAGTGATGTTTGTTTCTACATTTCGCTAAGGCTAATTGCATTTGTTCGTCGTTAAAAAAAGTTATTGTTGATTAGAGTTTGTTTAATGTTGCTAAGTTGTTTATAGAATAATAAATCCGAGGGACAGTTTATTCACCAACTCCGAGCACAATACTCAACACCTTATCCGAAAATTGTACAAATATTATAATAAAAAATATTAAACAGACATTCATTGTCGGTTCTTTTTTATCAGATATGTCTGGATATATAAAAGAAATATCAAACTTGTACTAATGAAAATTGCATAAATTATTTTTCAATGCAATATAAAAAACACGAGAGAATGAAAAGTTGTTGTAGAGAAGCTAACACCCATCTAGCTCTCAAAGAATTGAATGGTCTGCGATCCAACGTGGTTATAAAAATAAAGACTAATAGCAGTCTATGAATTTAGAGTGTCATTGATATTCTGAGTACACTTTATCGACCTATCTGCCTTCGAGCGGAGAGCTACCCAGACGAGGTCCGCCGATGGTCAGAGGTTCTTCTGGGGACAAGCAGACAACAATTTCTTTCTAGTCCTACGGACTCTCTGTTCCCATCAAATGGCCTTCTGACACATCTACCTCAGGTATCCGCCTATGTGGGGAGATGGTTGATACTTTTGGAGTTTCATTGACATTCTGAGTTTACTTTATCAGACTTTTAGCCTTCGGGCGGGGAAGGACCTAGACGAGGCTCTACTAAAAGTTAGTGACTCGTCTGTGGAAAAGCAGATAATAATTTTTTGCAGAGCATACGGTCTCGGTATTCCCACTTAAATTATCTTGTTCTACATCCACCTTTAGCATATCTTTGGAGTATCATTGACGATTACTATCAGACTGTGCCATCTACGATTCTAACGAGGTAACTTCTCCTCTATTCTACTACTGTCTTTTGGTGTTTCTCTGATTGTATTAATATCCCTTAGAACCAATATTTGGCTTTAGATATTCAGCACAAATCTTCTGGGTATCGTCCTGCCACCTCAGCCTGACTACAGACCGGCGAGGAAGATTCGGAAAATACAATCTGATACGACAGATTGACGACAAAGGAAATTCGCTATTTATTATAATCGTGGTGAACAAAAATTTGTTGGCGAAAACAGTACGTTGGAAAAATACTTACACCGGAAATAATAGACTATCGACGGAAATATCGACAAACAGAATCTATATACAACAGATTTGGCTACGTAGATTTCAAGCAAGCACATCTATAATAACAGATTTGGCGTCGAAAATTCGAACAGCAGTTTTGCCCAGAAGGTTTTCATGCAGATTTACTGACATAAACGAAGAGTTTTACGACAATTTCAAAATAATCAGCAACAACAGCAAATTTAACAAATTGAGGAGTTTCAGAAATGCTTTCTAAAATTTTTAAACAACAAGAACTAGCACAAAACAATATTTTAAACAAGAATTATCACAGCAAAAATAATTCTCTCAAAAACATCAAGAAAAGTAACTTACTATATTTTTGGAACTTTTTCGAAAAAGAGA
Source organism: Ascarosepion bandense (assembly GCA_037127315.1). Classification (NCBI taxonomy): domain Eukaryota; kingdom Metazoa; phylum Mollusca; class Cephalopoda; order Sepiida; family Sepiidae; genus Ascarosepion; species Ascarosepion bandense. The sequence goes on from JBBBDQ010000992.1 coordinate 784,276, forward strand.
AACAAACCCAGATAAACTAGATACATTTTCTCAAAATGCTGTGTTTAAATCAATTAGAAATTTGATATATAAACCCGAGAGAGGAGGCTGCATTTAAAGTAAAGAATTTGTCAGTTTCAATGCAGGTTCATGCCGACGTCGAAGCTTTGTAAGTTCGTAATGTCAGCATTATCATATCTTCACTCATCGTGGCTGAACTATATATGAGCTATATATTTATGGGACAAGATCACTCCCTACATTTGCCACCTAACTTCCCAGATTTCAACTCCAATGATTATTATTTATGGGACGCAGTTAAGCGTTAGACCGACAAAAATTCTTTTAACGCTTTGAAAATATGAATTATAGCGGCATTTAACAGTTTAAATAAGGAGACTCGTCCACAAACCACGTTTGAAATTAATGGTTTTTATATTGAATAATTTTTAAAAATATTTCACGGTATTTTTGTGTAAGTTTGGGCAACAATATATATATTATATTGACTTATGATAATGTTAACACCAGCATTTTTTCCGTAGTTTTCCTGATGAAATGTATTTTGGAAACAGGGTATTTTTTTATCCTAAAGTTCTCGGTATCGAGGTGGGGGGCACTGTTAGTTTTAGTGAATATGATTTCTCACTTGAACTGAGCAGATATATATATATATATATATATATATATATATATATATATAACAAGGTGCGTGTAGTTAAACTAAGAGGATAGGTGATTAATCGGTTTAGCTATGTCTGTAAGAACCTTGAGTTAAATATTAACATAAAACAAATGTCATGAGAGAAGAGATGTTTCTGTATCTTCATTAATCAGTATCTTTGAAGTGGCGATTGACGTGACAGATCACTTCACATATCTCGACTTTACTATCACCAACAACATATCTCTTGACATAAAAATTGATAATGACATCACTAAAGTAACAGCAGTAGAAGCCAAACTGTGTAAGGGGTTTTATTTACCTAACTTCCCCCAGTAAGTTGAGTTGTGACACAAGGCCGCTTTTAATGTGGAGAACCCGAGCACCTACGTTCGGGCCGCTGGTCAAGATTTACCCACACCTCGCGGTAATTGTATTCTAAGCTTGTCTTAGCTGCTTATAGCTTTTGTTAGCTGATCGAACCATAGCAGCCGATTTACACACTCGCGAGGAGGTTAGTGAATATTTTGCTGAGAGTCAAAACCGACTAAACTTACGCTCCAAATTAAAGGTATTCCAAGCACGTGTTCTTAGTAGTTTGCTTTACACAATGACAATCTGAACAACATACAGTGTGCGATGTGTAAATTGTCGCCATTTTATATTCTGTGCTTTGTATTTTGTTTTTTGTTATTTTTTATTTTGTTGACTGCCTTGTACAGTAGGGTCAGTTGGACACAGTCTATGAAAATAAGCGCACCATGTCGCACTTAACATTACTAGAGATTTTTAGACAGAGCTGGAATACAAAGAGTTTAGAGGGTTTTGGTGTCAATCTGCGGACTGTTAAGCGGATCTGGAAAGAGTTAGACAATTATAATGGTGATTACGAAAAGGTTTTCAGTGGTCACTAGTGATAGCGACGTTAAACCTTCATTGATCTTTCTATTGGGCATCAGAATTAACACAGAAGTCTACATAAATTGCTTTGAGGAGTTATCGTTGTCCTGCATTGGAATGGTGACAGCTGGAATATCTTCTATCTAGACACATGACCCTACACAATGCCCCATTTGAAGAATGACCCAGTCAGAGCTGTCAGAGAATTTATGCCACCAAGTCACACCCTACATTTGTCACCTAACTTCCCAGATTTCAACTCACGTGTTTATTATTTATGGGACGCAGTTAAGCGTTAGACCGACAAAAATTATTTTAACGCTTTGAAAATATGGATTATAGCGGCCTTTACCAGTTTAAATAAGGAGACCGTCCAGAACTTATTAACTAACTTTAAATATTTTAAGGTATTTTTGTGTAAGTTTGGGCAGTAAATATTATGGACAAATTTTATATTTATATCTCGAATGAAATTTGGTGTAATTTAATTTAAGATGTCAATGTTATTTTCATTTTAGCGTTATTTGGACGACCGACAATTTATTCATCGCACACTTTACACGAGACAGGGAAAATGCCAGAAAAGCTACCATCTTCGCTACTTATGGCGTATCATCGGAATCAAGTAGAAAGAAAAGGTTGCCAACATTGTTTTGCTGGAGCAAGCAGAATCCCGAAGCATGCACCATCTTTGTCATCCTCATCTTTGATGGCTGGACCTCACCCTATATTTAAACTGAAAACAATAAAAACCACCATATTATTCAATAATCTTATATTATGCATCTAAAACGAATAGGAAAGGAAGCAATGAAATATTTATGAAGGAAATACAGCGTCCTTTCTGAATCTCTTGCAATATATAATTTTGACTCTGGCTGTCGAATGTTTTTCCATTTATCTACATGTCCAGTTTGATAATCGGAACCAAATTGTAAACGAGAGGATTTATTGTGAGGAAGAAGGCAAAGACTCAGTATCAGGTTTTCTTGTTTAAGTGCCGTCAAATTGTTCGAGAGCTGCATTCAGCATTTGTATTGGCTTTTATCTGATTTGATGTTAGGCTTGAATCTCTCTTAACTTCTCACCTAATGCGTTTGTCTAGAGATGGTAAAATTTTATTGGTGCGACCGCATGATGTTTTAGAAACATATGCATCCGGAATTTTTAATGAAGTTACCAATGACAGCCTCATTTGAAATGTTTCTTTGCGAAAGACCAAGTCTTAGAAGATCAACAGTCCTGCCCTGTTCGAATTTAGTTAAAAATTTTACTCTTAGCCATTTTAAAATCTGAAATGTAATGGTGGAAATGAGCTAAGTAGATATTTGCGCGCTTGAATCCAAAAGCACATTATTTCTAAAACTTTTGTCCGGTAATTTTTTTTCACACATGGTTTTATCTTTATAACCAACAAAAAATTACTTTTTCAATGTTTGTTTAATTTAATCAATTAAAAACATAATTTTTCCATTTGTTTGTTGTTAAACTACATTTCTAAATTTAATTGCAAATGTTTCGCATATATATTTCGATTAAAGTTACACTATTTCTATATTTTTAGCCCTTTTGTATATAGTGTTAAGATTTTGACCAGGAGTGTATATATTAAAATGTGATGTCAGTATAATTTTCATCTTTACGTCCTTTACTCGAGAGTTTATCCATTGCCCACTTTACATGAGCCAGAAAAATCTCCTGGAAATCTCCCATCCCTGATACTTACGGCTTATCATCGGAATCAGCTTGAGAGACCAAGTTGCCAAACATACTCCGCTGGAGCAAATAATCCTGAAGCCTCCATCTTCTTCTTTGTCATGTCTTTGTTGGCTCGATCAAGTACATCATATGAATGCCGACCGTATACCAGAACACATCACAGATGGAGTTCTGGGCATGAATGATTCATACAATATATTTTTAATTACTTTTTTCAGCATCCGTTTATTTTTCTGTATTGTTAGATCTAAAGACTATAAAAAGTTGTCCTTAATATTTACTCCCCCAAACGCTTTCGGCCACTTCTATAGCCATTTTCAAGAGTGTTTATGTATCTAGTGTTGGTATTTTTCCTCATGAAAAAGGAGCGTTCAATTCAGTCAAGATTAGAAATTGCGTGAGCATCTTTCTATTAAAAAGACTTTCAATACTCAATTTCTGCAATTAAATAAGGTAAGGTTGATGGTAGGAAAAATGTTTTATATATATTACCTCTCTAATAGTGAGATATTTTTAATATTGTGATTTATCCAGAATGTTTGATAGTTTCGATCAAAGTTTTACATGAAGCAGAAACAACCCTGAACAAATCCCACCCCCACCTAAAGGGTTTAGATTAAGAATTATGGTAAACCATGGGTTAGTGAATGTTCTTTAAAGAACTTTGGTTTGATAAGTGACATGTAAAGCTTTTTTGGAAGTAGGTGGTAGTGTATCCAATAGTGATATATCCAAAATATATATATATATATATGTATATATGTGTGTGTGTGTATGTGTGTGTATGTGTGTTTGTGTGTGTATGTGTGTTTGTGTGTGTGTGTGTGCGTGTGTGAATAAAGACAAAAGGAAGACTTACCCATTCTCTGTTGAGCACTTATCCTCTGATGAGCTAAACTATTTCTAGTCATAAGTTGGAGTCAAAGGATTGAAGCGAGCAGAGAGACGTGAAAATTCGACTGACTGGAACCTAATTATCACATCTGTTTCCATTTATCATGTGTTCAATAATCAATCAACTTATTTCCATTGTCATTAATCGATCTTAATTGTTGCTTCTCATTTCCTGTTTTGAGTTCTATTTACATGCTTTATTTTTTTAATGATATTAATGGTTTCATTTCGTACTGAATGGTGATTCATTAATTAAACTAAGGACATTATGTGTTATAGAATTGTTTTTGTGTAACACCTGAAATTAAGGATTTTGTTCTTTGAAAGCTGAACTGTTTCTTCGAGAATCGAGACCTGGAGTAGCCAATAAAAAATAACTAAAAAGAATTCGTATCATTATAAGAAACATCTTTTCTTTAAGAGGTTTCTTCATATCACTAGGACAAAAAATAATCATCTGTCTATATTTCTATAATGAAGTATTGTAACTGTTGTTCTCATCTTTATTGGCATTATCTCTAACTTTTGATCTTCGGCAGTTAATATACGTTTAAATGTCGAGTCGAATCTGCACGGAATTTTTTTCACTTAAATGATGCCGGATTGCTTTGGCGGAGGTTTGTAGTCTGTGATTGCTCTTTCTGTTTTGTATTTGTAATCAGCTAATAATTTCGTTTCTAAAATATTAATTTTTTCTCATAACTCGATTTCTGATATGGTCACACTATCTAAAGATTCATAAAATCACTAGCATTACATTTGCAAAGTGTGTGGTCTCTATTTCTCAACACAATTTTTTGTATATATGTTAAGCTATGATTTCAAGAGATACATTCAATGTGTTGGTTTTTTCATCACTCCAAGTAGACCTACTGTTACTGGCACTATTCTTGTTTTCAATTTCATATATTTTTAATTTCAATTTTCAGGTTTCAATATTTTGATAGTTTTTCAAATTTCTTGGTTGCTATGTTACAATCCGCTAAACAAGCCATATCATTTCAGATTTGTATAAAAGATTCATATCAGCTTTGAGATGATGCATCTTATACTAACAAAGAAGCTTTCTTGACTTAGAATCCATTCGTCTGATGTCATTTAGAGTTCAGTTTAAAATGTTGAAACTATACTGAACCACTGGGATGGCAAGGTTATGAAAGGTCATAATTCTGTTCTGAGGATTATTATTATTATCATTATTATTATTATTAATAATATTATTATTATTATTTGTTGTTGTTGTGGATCTGGGGTTAGATCCAATAAATACACAACGGAGAGTAATACGGTAGAAAACGCAATATATTAATGAGAAATATATACACAGAGGGTTAGTAGAACGTCGTACAATACGGTTAGTCGAATACGAGAGAATGCGAGATAATAAGAGACGTAAGACTTGGCAATGTTACCCTCAGGACTAGATCGCTGGGATACACTACTGTTACACCACAGTGCTACTACACTCTGATACTCTGTAGTCCAATAATGACTACTACTATAAATAGTCTTAGGAAGAGTCTATATTAGTGTAAACAGGGAAGGTGCCTCAACATTATTATTGAATTTTCTACATAGTAATTGATATAGAAAAACGGACGCTTTACTTAGTAATGATAAAGCCTTCATTTATTGCCATCGATGTAATAAACACTAGGTCATATCAGACGTCTAAATCAAATTTAATATCCATCGGGATAATTTTATATATGATGACCCAAATCTATATATATAAAAGACAATCTGTGAATCTGTGTGTGACTGTTCCCTATGCACGCCTACATTTTTTAAGCTACGCCATTCAAACTTTCTAGGGACACATATCTACAGGAAAGCCAGGTTGAAACATACTTTTTGAGTTTAAGTTCAGCAATTTTCCTTTTTCCACTGCAGCCGATTGTTTACATTTGCTCCGTAAAACATCTAAGATCTAAGATGGTTGATGAATTACGTCACACAAATCAAATCTCACGTGTCAAACGCGACTAATATTTATTAATTTATTAAAAGAAATGAGTCTTTATATTTAATTTTTATTCTTACATTTTAAATTACATTTGGTCAACAAAAAAATGTGAATATCTTTCCCCGTAACTTTGAAAAAATAGAAATATGTTTTAAAAAAAAAGTGTTTTTTCAAACAAAAACAAAATATGTAAAACAAAAGTTCCAATGTTTAATTTAATTATTTAAGTCTTTTTTTTCAGATTTAATATTTCATTCTTCAAAAAATAAAATTAGAATAAAAATAATGCATCAATTTAACGTTTTCCTCTAAAATTAAATGTCTACATTTTTAAATATTTTACGGAAATTTCTGAACTGAGAGCGTAATAATTTTTATATTTCTAATTTCAGTAAAACAAATTAAAATTTTCATGTTAAATTCATTTAGTCACCAAAAATGTACATATTTCCCCCCGTAATTTTGAAACAAAAACAAACGCTATTTTGTTTACAATGTCACACGAAACATCAAATCCCGTTTATGCAAAACAAAAGAAAATAGATTTTTTAATGAAACTTTGTCAAGAAAGTGTATCTTACCTACTTTATAATATCATTTGAAGAAATGTTGCAGGCATAGTCTCAAGGGGAGAATTCTAAGCTCAACTTTGGTGTGAAAACGGTTTTAGAAGAACCAACAAAACATTTGGATAACTGCTATAAATGCAATGTCAAAGAAAACGTTTTCAATAGGAAAACTATACAACACTTAAAATACCCAGATATTCCACCTGTCATTCAACCAGTTGCACACTGTGAGGGAAAACCTCTGCCTGTATTTAACGAGCTGCCAAAAATTTATGTTGAATCCTTTAATACGCTGACTTCTACAAACGAAATCGATCAGACTGATATTTTTAAACCTTCTGATGCAGATTGTGATAAAAGATTCTTTGTTTCCTCACTTTGAATAGAAAGAACTTCTCAGAGCTTTGTATTTGCCAACGAATTCTACTGATTTGTTGGTTTCTAGTTGACAAGAGAAAACACTGCTGAAGCCTGGTCCAGTTGTCACTTTTTATTGTAACAATGATTTAGAAGTGTAGGAAATACTTCCAGTCATGTAGTCAACTTGTTCCCTGTAATAATATTAAAGGATTTCTTCTCCCTTTGAGTTTACCTGTACATGATTCAAGTGAGGTGACACTTTTTATTGACAGTTTTAAAAGATGCTTGATATGTGTCTTACTTCATAATGGAAATATGTATGGTTCAATCTCAAGAGACATTCTGGACTAATGTAAGAAGAGTATTCTAACTCTAAGAGAGAGGTTGGAATACCATGCTCATAAATAGCTTAATTTGTAAAGATTTGAAATTAGTTAAGAGGGTAGTTGCACAAAGTACACCTGTTTCTTGTGCTCCTGAGATAGAAAGACTACAGTAGATCAATGGGTAAAGACGTAATGCTGACCAGAAAACAGTTGATGCCTAGTGATAAAAACATCATTAATGAACCTCTGATTGATAGGAAATCGTTGTCTTTTTCCCCACTTCATATAAAGCTTGGTGCAGTGAAGCAATGTTTCAAAGATATTGATCAGAATGGATATTGCTTTAGTTATAGATGTTCAATTTTTCCAACTGTCAGTGATGAAGATAAAAATACAGGAATATTTGATGGACCTCAAATAAGGACACTTTTCAGGGATCCACATTTTGTTACAACAATGAATGTGGAAGAAGCTAGCGCTTGGATTGCATTTTATGATATGTTGCATAGTAGGAACAGGAAAACTGAAAACTACTAAGATAAAGGAGCTACTGCTGAGCTTGCGTAAACTTGGATGTAGAATGAGCATCAAGGTACATTACCGACATAATTATTAGGCAACCCCAGTGTTTTGAAAAACAAATATGTATTTAATGCTACTTTTTAGTATTTATTGGCAAGTGAATAATTGTAAATGAAAATAAAATGGTTCTTTTGTTAACGCTGCACAATAACATGTGCATCAATTGAATTTATAAATATTTAATAATTACCTAAATTTCAGTTTCATCAATGAAAGAATGAAAAAAAAATAGAGTGATTTGGACGAGTTCATCTTTGCTTCCTTGTCATGTAAAATTTTGCAAAATAATAAATAAAACAAAAATTCTATTTTCATTTGGCAATAAAAACTAAACATAGTATGAAATACTTAATTTCTTTTAGAAAAACTTGGGTCGCCTAATAATTATAGCCGGCATTATGTATATACACGCTAGTGTTTTAAAAAATGATGCATTTCATACTATTTTTTATATTTATTGCCAAGTGAATAATTGTAAATGAAAATAGAATGGTTCTTTTTTTAATATTGTAAAATAACATGTGCATCAATTGAATTGATAAATATTTAATAATTACCTATATTGCAGTTTCATCAATGAAAGAATGAAAAAGAATTAAAGTGATGCGGACAAGTTTATATTTGTTTCCCTGATTTGTAAAATTTTACAAAGTAATAGTAACAAAAGAACCATTCTATTTTCATTTAAAATTATCCTCTTAAAAATAATATGAAATACATAATTTCTTTTAAAAACACTGGGGTCGTCTAATAATTATAGCAGGTAATATGTACACAAGAACAGACATACACACACACACACAAATATATATATATATATATATATATATATATATTATTTTACAATAGAATGCTCTACTTTATATCGCGCAATCTTTATAAGAGTTAATGCTTGAACAGCATAATATATTAATCATCCACATACAAGTCTGTTTCGCTGTATCACAACTGATCAGTTTGGCTAAACACATCCACTTGCTTCTCGCCGAGATCAAAAATCGACCGATTTAGGTGTCAGTCAAAGTCGCTATCCCCTAAGCTATAGGCACATGGAATCAGAAGAGGGAAATTTTAACGTGTTGCATATAAGCAATGCATACTCACGCCAGTCACCGAAATAACTCGATTCATTTCTGAAAAGTAATAATTATATAGCAGAAACGGGAACTGTTTTTAAAATTTTCTTCTCTAGAGAGCTGAATCGTAATGAGAGCATAATATATTAGTCATCCACATACAAGCCTGTTTTGCTGTATCACAGCTCATCAGTGTGGCTAGAAGACATCCACTTGCTCCTGGCCGGGATCGAAACTCGACCGACTTGGTGTCAGTCGGAGATGCTACTTCCTAAGCCATGAGCGCATGAAATAAGATGAGGGATATTTGTTGTTGTATATAAGCGGGGTATACGTATGTCAGTCGAAATAACATGTGCATCAAATGAATTAATGAATATAATGAAAGAATGAATAAGAATTAGGGTGATTTAGACAAGTTCGTCTTTTCTTCTATGACTTTTAAAATTTTGCAAAGTAGTAATAACAAAAGAACCATTCTATTTTCATTTACATTTATCCATTTAAAAATAGTGTGAAATACATTATTATTATTTTTTTAAAACTGTGGTGGTCTAATAATTATGGCCGGTACTGTACATTATTTACATTTACTTGAACAATTTTCAGTGAACAAAGGTGATGTGAGTGACGAGCAAGAAGAACACTTTCATCAAGACATTAAAATAATGGACGAACGTTAACAATATATGTGAGACTCAAGCATGATGGCAAATTATTGATATACCTTGATTAGAGATGTTCCCGGATTTTTACATCAAAGATCTTCAAAGAGAAGGAAATTTATGCAATGGAGTAGCTGCTGGAAAAAATGTACATCTTTTTTTACATGTTTTCTTATGATCATACTTACATATTTATGTGAATTAAGTTAACTTTTGTAACTTGTTAACAATTCAATAATTATTTTCTGTTTTTTTTATTGAGATTCCAAATTTTATATCCCTCAAAAATGTTACCTGGTAAGAAAAAACAATGTCAGATTTGAATTCATAATTCCAGATTTAGGTAAAACGCACTGGAATACCGTGCTCTAGAACAATTGTGTTGACTTAAGACACAACCACGCTCCGTCGCATCATGTATGTTGCGTGCGTTAACTGGCCGTAAATTAGTCGCACCTGAGTCTACAGCTGATCGCTTACGTTCAATCTCCAGATTTTTTGAATAATTTATTTTAAATCCTATAACTTTTTATTCACTTTAAAAATAATTATACCTTTTTAAGTAACGGCCTTTTTCTAATACTTCAACGTTTTTGGGAAGTTAGTAATATATAAAAAAAAAATTTTCTTTCTTTTCTTTTCTTTTTTCCCTCCCTTCCTTTATCTCTCTTATCTCCCACCTTTTTTCAGTGTTGCTTAACCTTACATCAATTCAACACGCCGTCTGTTAATTTTAAGTTACAATTCTCTTTCCTTTTTTGCGAACCCAGACGATGTCAATTTTTTCTTTTCTTGTTTATTTGATTTTATTTTGTTTTATATTTTTCTTTTTCTTTTTTAATTTCTTTGCAAATCTATTTAAAAAAGATAATTAGACTGATTTTTCTCCAGTTTCTGAAAGGATTTTTCTGTTGCTGAGGTGATGTGTTATCCCCCGTGGGGATTTTCATATCGAAATGATCATCCAACATCATTGAATTAATTCTATTTTAATTTATATTTGCTCTGTAATATTTTATTACATGGAGCTCTCTTCCTGTATCATTTTTTAATATTAAAATAAAATTTTTCATATTAATTAGGATCGGGTTTTTGGAATTTATCTTCCTGATTTTTCCGCTTGGATTAAAGTATCTGAATAAAAATATATATATATATTTGAGAAAAATGTGAGAAGCCGTGGACGTTTTGTTTTTGGTATAGATTTTTAGTTGTTACTATTATTAATATTACTTGCTTTTTTTTATTTGATATATTAAGTGTCCATAATAATTCTTATGCGTGCGTTCGTGTTGTGTTTTTTTTGTTTTGTTTTTTTGCCACTCGCAATTTAACTCTTTCATATGAACTTACTGACCTGCTCACTACTTTACTTATCTATTTATACTTGATATTTTGACCATCAGAAAAACAGATGCAACTCGATATGTGAAGTCACAACTTTATTCGTCCGAAGTGAGTCAGATTTAGACTCGAAACACGTTTAGCGACACAAATACCATGATAAACACTTCATGTATCATAAAAATCAGGTAATATAAATAATAATAACAACAATAAATCTACATTTTAACCAAAACTTTCAGGGCTTTACGCACTTTTTCTTCTATACCAATTTCTCTCATTGAAACAGTCACTATTTGTGTTATATATATATTCAATGGTGGTGATGTCTGCAGATTTTGCCAAGAAGAGAAAATGGCTATAGTATCATTTCCAGAACGAGAAATGTTGCTAAATGAAAGGTCTGAAATAATGCCGGGGTGTAAACACCTAAGCAGTTTTGGCTCCTACAAACCCGGATGAAAATAAGTCCACTCTTATCTAGCTAGTCTTGAGTAACTCGTCCCTTATTTTAAATTCCCTGTTATGAAATGTAAAATTTCTGTTATGAGTTTAAAAAGCGTTGAATAATCAGTTAATATATAACGACTGACGATACCGACAGGTTGAAACCAAGAGAGCGTAATCGGGTGATCATCAGCAACTTCTTTTCTCACAATTCCCTCTTGTGGAATTTCTTTCCGTTTACTTGCTTCCCGACAGCTAAAATCTCCAAGAATTTAAATGTAAAGTCAATAGTCATCTCTTATCGCACGAAATGCATTCTCTCTCTCTCTCTCTCTCTCTCTGATGCTCCTTTCTCTATCCACTTCACTCTCAACAGTATTCTCATCCTTTTCTTACCCACTTTCTAACACCCACTATAACCTGTCACTCTTTCTCATAACTTTCCCCCTATGTAACCCCTGCACAATAGTGGCAGTAAAATACCTTACTTGGAGCGATATAATTATTATATATATATATATATATATATATATATATATATATATATATATGTGTGTGTGTGTGTGTGTGTGTGTGTGTGTGTGTGTGTGTGTTCTTGTTCTTTTTTGATTGTTTGTTTTTTGTGTGGCTGCATATCAACCACTGCGGTTTTTTAATGCCGAAATCTGACGATTTTCTACGCATTTTTAGTGACAAGAATCCTACTACTTAACCTATAGATGAGGGAGAAGTGGTAGATTCACACTTTTCGAAAGGCTTTTGCGGAAAAAGAAATATAATGAACATAATTAAAATTGGAATTTGTCTTTCCCATTCACAATTTTGAACCATTATCCATTAGCTTATCCGCAAATTAAAGCATACAAAATATGCTAGCATGGTCAGTGATCTAGGTACTGACCAAACTTGATGTTGATTAACTTCAGTGATTGTACGGGAACTGGTGTTTTGACCTGATATGGCCACACACACAAGCACACACACGCACAGAGAGAGAGAGAGAGAGACAGACAGACAGACAGACAGACAGACAGATAGATAGACAGATAGATAGATAGATAGATAGATAGGAATTCCAATCACGGCAAACCATTTTTTGCAACCACTAATGTCTTCTTCCTTTCAAAATGATTTTATTTTTTATCGAGAAATGCAATAAATTTCACACTCATCAAGTCAAATATTTTTTTAAATCAATTTTTATTAATGTACTTATTTAGTTATTCAGTTCTATTTGATTTTATTTATTCATGTTTTATGTTTTCACTTTCTGCTTTGGGCTTTTTGTTAACTCTATAAAATAACAAGGCAAAGATTACCATTCAATTGTTTCCTTTCTGTCGGCTGCATCCGAATTATACTGGACGTTTATCATAGACGGTTATTGTTTCATCAATATGGCAAATATTCCACTTTATTGAAGGCTGTTTATTCATTCAGATTTGTCTGATAAAATCTTGTAAATATATAAATGATAATCAATGAAGACGTTTGCATGATTACAGAGAGTGAGAGAGAGATGACAAGAAAGTTAACAGACATGAACAGAATGAGGTACAAAGAAATTGAAATATATAGATAGATATAAAGAAATTGAAATATATAGATAGATATGAACAGGCTGCAATCGGATGATTAAGGAACTAACAAGAAAAAGGACATTCTCAGCAACAGAATATATAAAAGCAAAAGATAGCTTACTAATATTAGAAAAAAATGGTTCAGATATGGAACAAATATATCAGAGATTTTTTCCACGAGAAGAGAGCTACCAACAATGAACAAAATTACGGATAAACAAGAAATATTAAAAACTGAGGTGGAACCATCAATGAGCTAATTGACCAGAAACAAAGCAGCGGGACCATACGGGATCGTAATAGAGTTGTTAATGTCCCTAAAATGCTTTGGCCCTGACAAACTCACAAAAAATAAACGAAATGTACAGCAGCGGCAGCATACCGGAGAATCTAAGCAGATCAATCTTCATAACATTAGCTAAGCCAAATGCCAAAGGAATATGAGCTACATAGAACAATCAGTTTAATGAGCCACATAACAAAACTCATAATCCGGATTCTAATGAACAGAACGCACAGCAGAATTGACCCATAAATAGGACAGGAACATAGTGGATTCGTTAAAGATACCAGAACGAGGAATACGATATTCGTGCTAAAAATGTTATCTAAACGAGCAATACAAACGCAGAAGGATCTTTATCTGTGCTTTATAAACTAGGCAAAGTCGTTCGATAAAGTACGACACAAGGACTTGATAGAATTGCTCGACAACCTCGACATTTTCGGAAGAGAAGTTAAGAAAGAGGATAATCAACAATCTATATTGGCAGCAAACAGCTTATGTACGGACAGGAATTGAACTCAGCATGTATGCAAAAATAGAAAGGGGCGTAAGACAATAATGTGTTTTCTCACTGGATCTTTTCTGCCTGCAGAGCGAAGCAGTTATGAAAGAAAAGAAAAACCTTGACAGCATTCGACATTGGCAGTCACAATCTCAACAATATCAGATACGCGGATGACATGGTACTGATAGCAGTCACGGGAAGGAAAATGCAGGACATTCTGCAGAAGTTAGCAAACGAAAGTGAAAAGAAAGGACTGAGCATAACCCTCAAGCAAAACTGAATGTATGGTCATCAGCAAAAAGAGGAGACCAATATGCTAACTGCAGAGATGTCATGATAATTTTGTCTATCGAGTGATGGTGTATCCCCGAAGCAATGTTGTACATCGTCAAAACATCTGGGTAAAAAAATCTCTTTCTCTCTACCTTTAGCTGTATCACAGCTCATCAGTACGGTTAGACAGCCGATTGCTTTTTTACCCAAGATTTAAACCCGACTGAATTGGCGTCAGTCAGCGATTCTAACTCTGAGCTATGGGCGCTCGGTAGAAGGAGGCAACCTTTTTAGCGTGTATGTTATCATTATACACGCCCAATAGCTGTGAGTGTTCTATTTCATTGCTGAATGTAATATATATATATATATGTGTGTGTGTGTGTGGATGAATAATATATTATGCTCTCGTTACGATTGAGCTCTCTAGAGAAGAATGTTTTAAAAACAGTTCCCTTCTCTGCGCTATATGCGTGACTCTTCAGAAATGAATTGTGTTCTTTCGGTAACTGGCGTGTGTATACACTGATTATATACAACACGTTAAAATTTCTCTCCTCTAATTCTATGCCAATATGGCTTGGGGGTAATGACTCTGACTGGCACCAAATCTGTTGAATTTCGATCCCGATCAGAAGGAAATAGATGTGTCTAGCCACATTGATTAGCTGTGATACAGTCAAACATGCTTTTATGTGGATGACTAATATATATATATATATATTGTCGACTGACGCCAATTCAGCCGTGTTTCAATCCTGGGTAAAAAGCAATCGGACGTCTAACCGTACTGATGAGCGGTGATACAGCAAAACAGATGTCTGCGGATATCTTTTCAATGATGCAATGTTGTACATCGTCAAAACATCTGGGTAAAAAAAAATCTCTTTCTCTCTACCTTGATCATTCATGAATTCGGGAACATTAATCTCCACAGCTTTCTTTTATTGTTTTCAACTTATTTTAGAATCTACCTTTATATTTTCAGTAATTGATCTTACATCAATATACCCAGATTTTACAAGCAGGAAACTGCATTTTCTTTTCATTGTCTTGTATGTGTCCTGTGAGTCTTAAAATTTACAAGCTTTCTTTTCTTGTTATGTGTTTAAAAACACCCGAATGTCCCTTATCGTTAACAACAATTTTCGTCTAATACCGATTTGGTGTCAGTCGGAGTTGCTACTTCCTAAGTCACAGGCGCATAGAATCAGAGAAGGGAAATTTTAACGTGTTGTATATAAGCACTGTATAAACACGCCAGTCACCGAATGAACTCAATTCATTTCTAGGGAGTAATGAACGCACCACGGTATTTATTATAAAAGAGTAAATATATATTCTCCGCTACTCGATGACATACGCTGGTAGGTCAAGAACATATATTACGTCAACAAGAGATACAAAGAGAATGAGTAATAATAGCTTGGCTACAAGTGACCGACAGACAGACAGACAGACTCGGCTGAGCTGAAGTGAAGTCGTACTGGAAACCAGTGTCTCTGTCGCCCCGGCTCTGTCCTCGAGGGTAATTAATTCTCGGTTAATATAGACAAAGAAGCGTCCGTTATTAAGTGGGTAACAACATCCCACAACATCCTCCTTTCAAGAGCTCCCCGCCCCCGAAAATTTGTTTAATATTTTTTTTTGTTTAGGGTCGACGATTAAAGGATCCGTGAACTTCCTTTTTTGCTACTAGATCGCCTTCTTTCGGGTAAAGGTTGGGGTGCCTCGAGGTCGCAATTCTCGAAGATGTTATCTATCGGCTCTTCATTTGAAGGTGGTGAATTATTTATGTCAGTTGTCCGACATTTCCTTATTTGATTTTGGTGGCGCTTCTGTATATTCTTAAGACCTTGTATCATGAAGACCAGGTACCCCACTCTTTGTTTTATATTGCCCACTTCCCAAAACGTGATGTTATTTTTGTATACTTTGAAAAGTACTTTTTCGCCACAAGAGTAACGTTTTCTGGGAAGTGTGATTGTCTTTTTGAATTTAGCTTACATGGGGATAACCTTGTCGAAAACTGATATGATTTTTCTCGCAATTATCGTTTCTGCCGGTGGTGTATTAGGATTTTTAGTAATTCTATACAGCTGCAGAAACTGTTGCAGCGCCTTCTCAGTAGGTGTGCCCTGTGCTTTCTTAAGTGCACGTTTCAATGTGTCGACGAAACGTTCCGCTTGCATCTTGGACCTAGGGTGATATTGTAGAGTTGTGATATTGTTCACTTGAAAGGTTTCGCAGAATTGTTTGAATTCGTCAGATGTGAACTGCATTGCGTTATCGGTTACTACGCAATCCACAAGGCCGAAATGTGCAAACAGTTCATGCAAAAAAGCTGTCGTGCATTCTGTGGTTGGTCTTTTATATATGAGGACTTCCGGAAGTTTAGTGTGGCTGTTTCATATTATGAGGTAATACTCTAATGGTCTCGCAAAATCGACATGTATCCTGTGCTATTGCTAGTCCGTCTTCGGCCAAGGCTTGCACGTAACTAGTGGAGCTTTAGCATCAAACGAGCACCCTTTGCATGCGTCAATCATGTCTGTGATATCTCTGCCCACTCTTTCGTTGTATAATAGTACCTCATCACAAAGAGAAAAAACCTCAGGCACACTTGAGTCTTTTTGTAATTTCATTCTTAGTAGACGTCATGAACTCGTTTTTCAGAGCCTTCTTTTTAATGTCGGATAATGTAACTGGGAGCTCTCTTATGGTTTTTGGCGATCATGTTTTTTTATTTCGCAAGAGGCTCATCCATTGTTCCCTGTTTAGGATGTGTTTTCCGGCTTTCTCTTTTCCAATCTTCTCACTTTGGTTTCTTTTTTTTTTCAATTGGTGTAGATAGATCTATCTATCGCCCGGTTCACACTCTACCCACGTCTATTGAACAGGTTAAGAGGCTCATCCCTTGTTCCCTGTTTAGGATGTGGTTTTCGGCTTTCTCTTTTCCAATCTTTTCACTATTACGTGGCCCCCTGCACAACAGTGGCGTTACTGCCTTGCTCTGGGTGATACGATTAAAAAAATAATCCGTTCTCAATGTTGCGATTAACGAGTCTTTGAAAAACTCTTTATTTTTAGTCTGGATGATCCGTCAGCGTGACAAATATTCTTAGAAGACAAATTCTCGATTTTAAAATTGTATTTAACAATATTGTTCCCCATCGAATGAGCCTGTTAGCAGTGTACATCGACAATCTTTTTTTACTTCCATATATCGTCAGCAGCGGCTTGGGATCGGTTTGTAGAGGAAAATGTCTGCCATGCAGATATCTGTGGAATTCGGTCACAGCAAAGATTGTACTTAATGCTTTTTTTTTTTATCTGTGAATACTGCTTTTCTGCCGACAGGAAAGATCGTAAAGCATGCGCTATCGGTTTTCTCGTTCCGTCCGGAAGTTTATATAATATACAGGCGCCAATGCCATAAGAACTGGCATCGCTCGCTACTATAATATCCAATTTTGGGTTATAGTGGGTGAGGGGAAATTTTGATGGAGGTGTATCTTTTATTTACTCGAATGCTGATTGACATTCTGGTGTCCAATTCCAGATTTTATCTATCTTTAAAAGATCTAACGGAGCTCTCAAGTTATGCATGTTCTTTATGAATACTTGATAGAAATTTGCTACGCCTAAAAAGCTTTGCAATCCTTGTACGTTATCCGGGGCCTGCATGTCCTTAATCGCCAATTTAATTGTTTTATTGAATATTTGCACGATTACATATTTGCACAAATTTACATCTTCCTTATCGCTTGACTGCGTCTGCCTTATTTTATTTTTTGTTCTTCTGAATTTTTTCGCATACCAGCAACTTGATGTTATATGGTTATATTTACCACAATTCTGACAGATTTTTTTTCTTTCTGGACGGGCAAAACCTCATCCAGTGTAATTTTCCGCAAATGTAACACGGACCTGGTGGTGAATGTTCTTGTCTTATAGTATGCTTGTCACGATATTTTATTTTCATCTCTTTCCAGAGAGTGGCGATTTGATCTGTTCATAATTTTTTTTATATAAACAACTCCCGATTCCTCGATATTCCTAGAGTCACTTTTTACTGCTACAACCCTCTGGCAGTCATCTGCTAATTCTTGGAGGGTTAAACCCGGCTCATTTTCTAGTTTTGTTAGCACTCGACGTTTAACTTCAGTGTCTCCGGCTGAGACCAAACTTTGTGCGAACATTAGGCATTTAAAGTCGTCAGAAGATAATTCCGCTAATTTGAAATCGTTACAGTATTTATTTACCGTAGCGGCAAATGTTAAATCGTCCTGCTGGTCCTCTTTGAATAAATTAGGCACTTCCATCTTTTATGAAAACGTGATGTGTTCGACTAAAGTAATTCCGGCAGTAGCTTGACTGTTCTCAGAATTCCAGGCCTGTTGTTTTTTTGGGGAGGATAAAATCATCAAACCTGCTGTGCATCAGAGGTTTTTTCGTCTTCAGGTCAGTCAGTCAGTTAAGTGCCATACATGAAACAAGCTTGGGCGATCATGTCGAAAGAGACATGACTGACTGGGCAGTAGGTTACCATTGCTTTCTGCGGTAGACAGGTTGCCGGCCAAGGCTATAAAACCCAATCTGTCCTGTTATTTAACCCATAACTGGAGGGAAGAGACGGATTAATACCTTTCCCAAGGGTATTTGCGCTTAAGTGAATGCATCTTCAGGTACCTACTCAAAAGTTTCCATAATACTCCAGATAGTACCCTGAGAAAAAGCACTATCGTTCTCAGTTTGTTTGCCATTTAATCATTTAAGAAGTAACTCTTCAATTTGATTTTGTCGTTCTTCGGTCCTTTTAAAGACTTGTTCATGCAAATCCATCTGTTGATTATGTAGCTCCATAAATAATTGTTGTTGTTGTAGTAACTGTTCGTCGATCCAACTGAGTTTTCATTAATTAAATCATCACTTTTTGTAAGTCTTCCTTCTTTTTTTCTTTTTTTTTCAAATTCAACACGACCAATTTTTCGTAAACACCAGAGAAAAAACACTAATTCTACCCTCGAGAGTAATTAATTCTCGGTTAATATAGGCAAAGAAGAGTCCATTATTAAGTGGGTAACTCCCCTTAACATTATTGCAAAAGATTCGAATATTTTAATAGCCCTACCTAAGAAGCCAGGCGCAAACGAATGTGAACTCCACCGAAAAATCAGCTTCATGAGTCTTATAAGAAAACACATCATCCAAATTCTGATGAATATAGCGAACAATACTGTCTTTGTCCTATCTCTGACCTGAGACTTTTGCGCGCTACATGTGTCAAAATTGGGATGATGAGTTTTGTTATGTGGCTCATTCGGCTGATTATCCGGTGAAATTTGCATTCTTCTGCGTCTGCTTTCTAAGGCAGTGCTATGAAAATAGCTTTAATTAGGTCTTTCGATATATTACCACAATTGTAGATTTCATTTATTGTTCCTGTGATTTTGTCTCTGCAGAAATCGTCCAGCAACTTCTTTACAATTCCGTCTGGTCCTGTAGCTTCCAGTTCGGTTTTAAATATTTTCAGTCCGTCAGTCATTCGGTGTATTGCCAGTTGTTCTCTTTCGTCGTGGAAGTGTTTACCGATATGTTAATTCCGTCTCTTAACGTGTTCTTTATTTAGTATCACCATTTCGTCCTAAGATATTACACAGCCTGTTCATAAACATGTCCATCGTCCTGTTCGTTTTATTAATTTTTTTATTCATATCTCCAGTATCTGTGATTTCTAAACATTTTTCGTTAAGTCATTTTTTTAACCTGTCAGTATTTACTCATTATTCTCTTTGTGTAGATTTCTGTATTCCGTTCCATGTCTTTTCATTGTTTTCTGTCTGCTTTGAATCATACTGAGAATTTCATTTTTCATTTATTCGTTTTTTCTGTTTTTTTTTTTTTTGTTTTTTTTTTGTTTTTGTTTTCTTGTTCATTTTCTTTTGGGATAATCCAGTTTGCAGATGTTACTGAAAGCTTCTCTTAGTGTGTTCAATTTCGAGTTTCTATCTTCTCCTTTATATCTTTGTTTTACACTGTCCATATATTTTTCCTTCAGGTGCGGGTTCGGGTTGATCAGCGCTCTGTTGCCTTTCAGTTTGTGTGCTGCGTTAGGCATATTCAATTTCATTTGGTTTCATTCTTAGTTTACATATGAAGAGATGTGATCGTTTCCTCGAAGAGGTTTTGCAGTGTACACTGGGGTATATCATATCCATTCCTTGCGTAGAGCGTCTTCTGGTAGTCATAAGTTATCTCCTTTTAACCTTGTAAGTTACGTGTTCACCACTGCTGTAGCCTGGGAGTGAACTCACAACTCTTTGTGTCAAATGACATGAACAACCCAACGACTGTATCGACTAGGCTATGTGTCTGCAAGAAATGAAGTTCATATACACCAGTGATTGTAATAAAGGGTTTGGTTCAAAATCCTAACACCTGAAGACGGCCGGAGTGCACAATATCCGAAACGTCATTAAAATGACAACAAAGATAAGGACGATAGTCCGAGTAATGTTAAGACTGTAAATATACCTCATCTCAGAAATATAGACAATTACTGTTGTGGGTGGATATGTAGGCAATTTTTTTATAAGTTTCTCTTCTCCATGTCCGTAATCATCTTAGATGTTTTTAAAATCAGGTGTTGGCTATTATTTGATCAACTGGGCCCGTATTTTTTTTTCGAGTTCGTTGTAAGTTCCTAGTTCAAATTTGCCAGCTATTTCCTCATTCCTCTTATTGCCTATTTTGCCATTCAGAATCTCACGATAATTATTATTTTCTTGTGATTTACACTGAGCCTTAGCGTTGTCTAGCCTAGAGCAGAAAGATCCGATTTTTTTCTTCCGTGTTTTGTGCTGTCGGTGCTTACGCAAATATGATATAAAAAGGCTTTCCTTTCCTTTTGAATACAAGCATTTCTTCATATCTTGATATGGTATCAATACGACTAGAATTTATAATTCTACGCTTGTCATTAACAAAACCTCTACCGTTTGGTCACCTAGTTTCATATACTCTTAAAAATTTAAACTTTGAATCTACTAATCTCTGGTTTTATGTTTTCCAACTGGCCACAGTTCTTTAACATTCTAATGTTCCATGTTCTGAGAATTAATTTTTGTTTGATGCAAACAGTCACTAGATAACAGTTAGGTGAGACTTGTTCGTCATGTTACTCCATACCGGGCACAGGATCAGTTCCGAGGAATTTTATTCCCTTTACGCCGTTGATGTCAACAGTCGCTGGTTGACAGTCCGGTGACACCTGTTGCATTTGTCGCTCCTTGCCAGTCGAAGAGTTAATTTCTATAGACTTAACCTTCTGGACACCATTACGTTTCATTTTTTTTAAATATTGCAATGGTATTTATTGGGATTGATAGGGAAAGTTTCCATGTTACGTCCTCCACATTGATTTATTGAGACACAGCCTAGTTGATTTACTGAGACACAGTTAGTTGGCCTTTTTTTTTTAATCATATCACCTCAAGCAAGGAATTCCACTGTCACTATTGCGCTTGGGGCTACATAGGGGGAGATAAATAGGAAGAGTGGTTAGATATAGGAAATGTCAGAAGGAGGGGTGATAGATAGATAGATGGGTGGGTGGGAAGAGTGTTCGAAAGAATGGAAGTTAGTTTGTTAGGAGGTGTCTATTGACCTTACATTTAAACTGCTGGAGATTGTAGCCGTCGGGGAAGCAGTCATGTGGAAGAGAATTCCACAGTCGGGAAGTGCTTGAAAAGAAGCTGTTGGAGTAGGAGTTGCGGTTGCATTTTATCGCTTTCACTGTAAAAGAGTGGAATCTAGTTGCTAATCTAATATCTCGTGCAAATTCGAAACTAGGGGGCACCAGTGATCTAAGATCATCGGAGCAGTAGCAGTGAGAGTATTTATAGAAGAGACACAGGGAAGCCACGTCGCACCGGTGAGAAAGAGTGTACAGGCGGTCTACTAAGTCGGTATCGATCACATTACAGACCCTCCGCTGTACCTTGTCTAGAAGCCCAAGGAGAATAGCAGGGGCACCCGACCAGATATGGCAACAGTATTCAATGTACGGGCGGATGGTAGATTTATAAATGTGCAGGATAGATTCAGACTGAAAAACCTCCGGGCCCTGCACAGAGAACCGACTTTCATAGCAGCGGATCTAGCAATGGATTCGATATAGTCATTCCACTTGAGGTCCGCTGAAAGTGTGTGACCAAGGTGGCGTAGTGTTTTACTCTCTGGGAGGCAAACCTGGTCCATGCTAATAGGAGGTAGGTGCGATTGTCTATGATGATTAATTGATAGTAGCTTCGTTTTCGAAGCATTAAAATTTACGAGCCATTTCTTACCCAAGTTCACTAAGGATTGAAGGTCCTTTCCAAGCTCGGATGCAAGGTTAGCTTTGTCGCACACACCAGAATTTTTGGTCGAGGCGAGAATAAACTGTGGTACATACCTACTTGGGATCTTATGGTATCAGGGAGATCATTAATGTAGATCAGAAAGAGCGTAGGACCTAGGATAGAGCCTTGAGGGACACCCGCGTTCGTATGGTAGCTCTGGGAGGCATGTCCATTTAATGCCCATTTTCAATGTGCGGTTAGATAGGAAAGACTGGATTAGTCAAACAAGTGTCCAGCTATACCATAGCTCCGCAGTTTGCATAGAAGGCCAGTATGCCAAACTCTGTCGAACACTTTAGAGATATCCAAGGCAACGGTTCGGGCTTCACCATTCCTATTTACCTTCTTCTTTTTTTTTTTGTAATCATATCACCCCAAGGCGGTAACGCCACTGATATGCAGGGGGCTACTTAAGAGTAAAAAGATTGGAAAAGAGAAAGCCGGAAGGCACATCCTTAACAGGGAACAAGGGATGAGCCTCTTCACCTGTTCAATAGACATGGGTGGAGTGTAAACCGCGTGATAGTTTAGTCTATCTACTATAATTGAGAAAAAAAGAAAAGAGTAAGAAGACTGGAAAAGAGAAAGCCGGAAACCACATCCTAAACAGGGAACAAGGGTGTCGAGTGTTCTGCTAACATTTGATAGGTCTTATTTTTTTCCTGCTGAGGAGCTAACACAAATATACAATGCATGCTTATATAAAGGGTAAAGAAAATTTAGAAACAAGGTTTTTTCTCCCTCTCGTCAGGAAGATTGAAGCAACGGAAATGTGGCGCTACGGAATGATTTTGAGGATACCATGGACGGAATATGTGTGCAGTGACAAGGTTGTGGAAAGACGGAAACTGGTACTCATCACCAGGAAAAGACAGCTGAAGATCTGGGGACATGTAATGAGGAAGTGACGGGCTTGGAGAACTTTATGCTCACATGACGGATAGAGGGGAAGAGAGATAAGGAAAAATAATGCATGACTTTCTTAATGAACCTGAGAAGATGGATGGTAGAACAGGAATTAAGTGGGATAAGAGGTATTAAGAGCGACAAAGGAATAGAGAAGAAGTGATCGCCCACGTCCTGAAGGGACACTGCACATAGATGAAGAAGAATTAGTAGAAGTCATGATGGTTAGATTAAGTTTTTTAGTTTGAGTCAAAATTTCTAACCTTTGTAAATGCATCACATGCGGTATTTGTAATATGTGTTTAGTCTGGTCGACGCCAAGAGCTATCCCACGAGAATCAAAGGAAGGTTCTCGATTTCTTCTTTATTTATTGAAGGGGTTTTGAATTTTCAAATAAAATTGACAAACATAATCGGTCCATGCACCAATTTAGCACGCAAGTAAAACTTCTATTAAATATAGTATGATTCACAATTTGCTGTTAAATTTAATTAATTTATATCGAATGCTGTTAATTTGCTGTTAAAAAAAGACAAGACAGAAATGTAAAGAAAAACAGAGAGAAACAAATGTAAAAATATTAGGATAACTGTACAATACATGGTAAGATGAAAGAAAAAGGGGTAAACAGTTAAAAAAATAAAAGAAAAACGAAGCCCAAATAGAAATATTTAAATTTGGATACTCCTATATCGGCTTGGAACAAGCAAATTCCAGCTTAATGAGACACATTCACTTATACTTAGCAACAGTATTAATCCACCTCTTCTTCATCCAGCTATGGGTTAAATAACAGTACAGATTGGGTTCTATAGCCATGGTTGGCAACCGGTCTACTACAGAAAGTAATAGCAACTCAGTCATATCTCTTTTCAGACATGATCGCCTAAGTACGTGTCACGTTAAGCAGTGTGAACGAATAAGCAAAATAAAAAATAATATTTACCCAAGAACACTAACCATGGGTATATAGTCAGTCAGTTAAGTGCCATACGTGAAACACGCTTGGGAGATCATGTCTCGAAAGAGACATGACTGACTGGACAGAAGATTATCCCACAGTAGGTTGCCCTTGCTTTCTGCGGTAGATTGATTACCAGCCAAGGCTATAGAACCCAATCTGTCCTGTTATTTAACCCATAACTGGAGGGAAGAGACGGATTAATACCTTTCCCAAGGGCATTTGCGCGTAAGTGAATGCAATGAATTCAACTGGAATTTGAACTCGGCTCCCCGATTTCTCGTTCCGAGACGATATCCACTGCACCAGAAAGTACCCAGTGCAAATGATGCCATTTTAATTACAATTTAATTAAATTTTCAGTACCTGATTTTTTACCTAAATATATTCAGTTCCTAATAATGTTAACTCAAAGTACAAATTTTAAAGTGCCTGCATGTAAAATATTTTAAATAAAGATTTATATTTAATTTTTTTTTTTTTTTGCTATTTTCAAAAACATCGGATGATGTACCCATGGTTAGTAGTGGTGTAACTTTAACTGATGGTTAGTGTACCAGGGTAAAGGTGGATAGACAATAAAATAAGAGGAATCAAGACGACCGTAGAAAACTATTGACATTGGATTTAAACAATTGAAAATCAAAGCACAAAGTTGGAAGAGATTTTTTTAATGGAGAAGTGTAATAGAAGAAACTTATAATAGCACTTACGATTACATTTTTCCAATTCAATTCTAAAATGATGAGACATTCTTGACTATCTTGTACTGCTCTTAAAGTTAGAAATTCTACGCACCATAGAAGAAAATTCAGATCAATTCCCATTAATTATTTTATTGAAAAGAACAGGGAAGCTAGGGAAATGACTAAAACAGTGATACCATGCCAGGATCAACAACATTGCAGCTTCTGCTTTGGATATTTACAAGAATCTCAGAATATCTCAGATGAGCACCAGACCAAATGTTGGGCCAATATTCAAAGCAAGGACGAGTGGTAGACTTATATATATGCAAGATACATATTATGGACAGAAATATTGTCTAACACGGTACAAATAAACAACTTTCCTGGCAGCATATTGTTGTGAATTCTTGTTTAGAAAACTACACAATATAATAATAACAGAAAAAATATATGACAGGAAAAAAGGAAAGTGTATTGAACAAAAGATATACAACCTGTACACGGTTAGTAGATTCAGGAATACTTGTTAGTGGAAATCAAATATGTACAAAGAAGTAAGTCCGGTAATAAGTCTATATTTCTTGATGACCAACGAGCAACAGACGACTCAACTCAAACTCAGCTCAACTCTGTAGGCAGGATTATTTGTATAGTATGGAAGAGTCCATAGAGTGTGTAAATAGGGTTGCCTCCCAACACATATCTTGTTATTAATTCAATATAATATGTTCATTTCATTATGAGAAGATGCAGTGAGTTAGTATCCATAAAGTTAGCATCAGCCATAGTGATGTAAGGCATAGTAGGGGTCTCTCAGGTGATTAATAGAAAGCAGTTTTGTTTTGAAAGTGTTAAAATTAACAAGCCATTCCTTGCCCCAGTTCAAAGTAGAAAATAATAAGAAAAATAATAAGAAAAAAAAATGAAAAATAACTAGAAGGACCGCAAACCTCCGCCAAGCCCATATCGACATCATCTCAGTGATTATTAAAATGAGAAAGAATAACTGCAATGAACTTGACAGCTTACAAGATTGAAAATACTAAAAATCTCGACCGCTCCTAAAATTTAATACACACGTAAAATGAAACAAAGGAAGTAATCCAGTATCTAAAATGATATAGGAGGTAACTCAGTATTTGGAGGTTGCAAAGCCAAAATTAAATTTCATTAATAAAACTAGCAAAATAACCCAAAATTTGATCCCGTACCGGATCGAACCCAAAATCTAATCAGTCCGTACTAACCAGGAAACCAATCAATTTCGAAATTTTGGAAAAACAATAGTTTCGGATATTTTTGATTCCTTATCTCCAGAAAAAAAAACATACTGGAAATAATCAATTCCAAATGTTAATAAAATCTTATTTGTTGTTTATTTTCAAAGAAATATGCTTAAAAGAAAGGTTGCTGCACACACACACACACACACACAAACACACACACACACAGATAAAAAGGACATAGAGGAAATAAAAAAACAAAAAGAGGAAAAAGAGAAGAAAGAAATAGAGACACGATGAAGGACTCAAAGAAAGGCGGTGTCTGGGCTTAACAAAACGGAAGAAGTTTCTTTAGGCATAGAGGAGGAAAAAAGTGAGAGAAAATGGTCGGATAAGAAATAGGTAGGTGAGAGACAGCATAATCGGCAAGGGGATATGAATGGCTTGGAATGGGTTGTAGGAGGAATTATTTGTTGTAGCGAAGTGTAAAACTGTATATGTATGTATGTATATATGAATGTATGTACGTATGTATATATAACACAAGGTGACGATATTCATTTTCAGCAAAGAGCTGAAACTTCGCTGAAGGTTACCTGGATCGACAGACGCTCAAACAAAGTCGGGTTCAAAATGGCTGACAATTTTGATCACAAAAAAGAGGCCTACAAAAATCTGAATGTAAATAATGATCCTCGTTTATGAAATTAAGACAGAAGAGAACTGTGTTAACATTGTAAAGAGACTTTTTTTTCGTTTTGCAAATAAAAAATCAAACTAAAATTGTCCTTAGAAAGAAAATGAAAAGCATAAGAATTATTTTAAAAAGGCGTAAAATGACGACTGCCATAATGAAACGTTGCTGATTATGTAGAAAATATTATTTCTTATATACTTTGAAATGTTCTGAAAATAATTTCCATATATGTTTTTTTCTGTCTATATTTTTCCTGGTCTCTCACTTACTGCTAATTAAGTTCTATTATGGGACACGAATTTGTCTCGTCCATCATTTAACGTCATACTAAAAGTTTCAGATGTGAATCTAATCGAGGACGACACCTGGCTGTTTCGGTAATGCGAATTTAATAACAGGTATCTTTCACTAAGTCCTGAAAAATAATACATATGAAAGCAGCTGCCGCAGGTAAACAGTTCTTTAATTAGGACACGTTCACAGAATTTTGCTTCCCAGTATTTTTCACTTAAAAAAAAAAATAAATAAAAAGACCTCGTTAGCGAACAACTATATTGGAGCAATGACTGACTGATGCACATGCGTCAAGATGTGTCAATGGCGATGCAATTGAAAAGAATATATGGAGGTAAAAAAAGCATATTGAGCAATAGGCCATAATGAGAAAGTGATGTGTTACTTCCGGTCTCATAGCGAGGAAAATTCTCTCTATTGATTCTATCTATGGAAAGATATATATATATATATATATATATGTATGTTACACCTGAATTATCTAGCTAAATTAACACACACACACATATATATATATATATATATATATATATATATATATATATATATATATATCTATATATATGTGTGTGTGTGTGTGTGGATATATATATATATATATATATATATATATCACGGAAAATTAAAAAAAACAGCTACCACTTCTGCGATTTATGCATAACCCTTTCGCACTGAATTGGGTTCTTTCGCTGACTGGCGTGTGTATACATATATATAACACATTCAAAAATTTTCTTTCTCTCATGCCAGGCGCTTAGGGGTTAGCGACTCCGACTCACACCAAATCAATCGAGTTTCGATCTCGGCCAGAATCAAGTGCATGTCCACCTCAACAGATGATGAGCTGCATTTGCAAACGAGTTATCACGCGACCTAGGTTTCTACCAGGAGTAGTGTTTTTAAACGGTAAAATCAGTTATTGTAAATAGCCTGAAGACACCACTCATGGTAGAAACCTAGCTCTCGTAATAGCTCGTTTACGAATGGAAAATATTTTAAAGTTCTACAATATAATTTTATTGAACACTTTTAATACAAATCTACACTGGTGTAACGTTATTGTCACCAAAAATTAAGTATTAAACAATCCATGTGTGTGTGTTTATTTGTGTGTGTGTAACATATATATATATATATATATAACAGAAAATATATATAATGTTAATGTTATATATATAACAGAAAAATCAGCGTATTTTTCAGAGCATAAAATGAAATAGTCGGACCGAGTTCAAACACTGACATAATCTGTTGAGATTATCTTGCCATAAAGCCATTATGGAAACTTTGTATTCGCCATGCCAGCCATTTCCAGCTCTGACGTAGATGGGAAGATGCCGATATACAACAACGTGCAATTTAAACCGTAGAGAAAACAACGCAAAACACCTCCAAGTTAGGTCACAGACACCCTTCACACACACATGTGTTTGTGTGTGTACAGAACCCAATTAAAATAGTTTGAAAAATCAATAGATTTAAGCAGTATCTCTAAGATCTCCATGCTGTGTAAATGTAGGATCATATAAACGTCAAATCCAAATTCCCACAGTAGTATTTATTGACCATTCAGCAGTGTTGTTTCAAACGCAGTTAAAAGACTTTAAAAAACAGATACACATTTCTGTGTCGGATGGTTAAAACATTAAAATTAACACCCCAATAATTAATTAATACTCGTTTCCTTCTTAAAAACAAATATTAGAAATTGGGACATATATTTATTAACCAATAAAACTACTGAAAGTAATAAATCTAGATTTAATTTTTTTTACTTTTTTTTTATTACTAGTGTAACTTAAATTAATGAACTACTCTTCAGTATATTTTAGACCGTGATGTAAATAAAAGCAATTTCCAAAATGTTTGTTTAGTCAAAAAACTGAGTGCTAAAGTTACTTTCAGAAATTATCTCCGGATTTAAATCTATATTCAGAAACCAGATTACGCAGTTTAGATTAAGAATTTACCTAAGCGAAAAATGAACAAAAATCATAACATATGTAGAGATTTGTTGTCAATAGCTGATAGACGTTGTCTGATAGTATTTGCACTAGTATATATAATATGACGTAGATTCTCGGGTAACAATCCCATTCAAAAATTCGACTCTATACAAACAAAATTAATTTCGAGTTTGTCTATATTCCTGAGATGATGTAGTATTTACATTATTCTGACTATTGTCCTCATCTTTGTTACCATTTGTACGACGTTTCGGCCGTTGTAAGCTCCGGACTTTTTCAGGTGCTAGAAATTTCAAACTCAACTCTTTATTACAAAAACTCGGATATATGAATTTCATTCCTTGCGTATTAGTGCATCTTCTGGTAGTCATAAGTTATCTCCCTCTAACCTAGTAAGTTACTTGTGTTGATAATGTCCGCCTTAGTTTAAGGATAAACCGCAGCAGGTAATCTGTTCAATGAAACAACGTCAAAGGTTAATTAACACTCCCGAATCCGATTCTCTACTGAATCGGCTTAGATCGGCATAACTCGGAAAAATATGGATGCCTTTTGTAGACGTCGCATTAAATATTTTCAGCTTCTTGATTGGTTAAGCCTTTTATTGGTGAACTATAAAATAGTTTAGCCCATGGCTGTCTGCCCAGTATACATATGTACAAAAAAAGTCCTACATCTCCGTTTTTGGTTACATTATGGAATCTTCTTGCAAAATATTAGTAAAGTTAATATTCATATGGAATAAATATTAATACAAAATACAGACATCGCTCCTTCTTAAAACTAAAATATTAGCTCTGGTACCATCAGCCAACTCAATAAAGTGGGAATCTAGCTCGAAGTTGGAGTCAAAATTATAATTTTTTTTCATCTGTAATTACATGATTTGTCGCACCCGTGTCGGCTACGTAAGAATTATAACCATTGTGTGTAGTATCCAACACAAACAAAAATGCATATGTTCGCTTATTCGTAAAAGCTTTTACATTTTTACAAAAATTACTCCGTGTATGAAATCGACATTTCACCCGTACATGTCCGCCTCTTCCACAATGAAAGCAGATAGTATTTCATTTTTTATTATTATTATTGTTCCTGTTATTGTTGTCATGGTAATTTTAAAGCTCCTTGTTTTTAATATCAGAATTCCTAGTCTGGTAGGTTTGAGGGACACTTTTTTTAAATGACAAGATCAGTTGCATTAGGTTATTTCATTGATTTGCAGGATCACACATTTCTTCAGTTTCTTCATAACTGCGTAACGCAATTTTAAGCTCGATGAAAGTTTTCTTTTTCTGTTTGGGTTATGACTGTCGTAAACGGTTTAAATGTTGCTGGTAACCTCTTTAAAACCATGGCTATTAGCAGCCCATCTGAGATGGTCTCACCTGCCATTTTTAAGGCATTTGTGACATTCTCAACTCGTATAATATAATCTGTTACAGATTCATTTTCTCATCTCCTTAAAGAAGTTTATTCAGTATATAAAGTAATAATTTTAGGTTTATCTTTTGACAAGTAGTGTTCACACAATATTCTTAAAGCTTCCCTGCCTTCAGCCCTGGTTTCTCTCCTCATTAAAGACAAACCCCTGTCATAGAGTTATTGTATTATTTCGGCGAACACGGTCGCAGTTCTTTCCATGAAATCATTAGCTTCCTTCTGGTCCTCTTGGCAAAGAATGATGTCCTGAAGTTTTCGTATTCTAAGGTAGCCTAGGAATTTCTATTCCCACAATTTGTATTTTGACTCATCACCGTCAAAATAGAATCGTACACTGGGCCCGTAACCTTTGTTGACAATGTCCGCCATAGTTTATGGATAAAGTGCAGCACGTAATCCGTTCAATGAAACAACGTCAAAGATTAATTATCACTCACGAATCAGACACTCTACTGAACCGGATTTGATCGGTAATACTCGGAAAAATATGGCTTTCTTTTATACACGTCGCATTGAATATTTTCAGCTTTCTGATTGGTTAAGATTTCTGTTGGTGAACTATAAAATAGGTTAGCCCATGACTGTCTGCCCAGTATACAAATGTACACAAAAAAGTTCAAGAAATCGTTCACCACTGCAGTAGCTTGGTGTGGAATTCACAACTTTTGTCACATAACGAAGCAAAGTTTTATGTATCAACTGTCGAATTAACAAAATAATTATATATAATAAATATATGCACTAGGCTATGTCTCCTTAAGGTGAGATGGCCTAGTGGAGATAGACGTTGGTTAGTTCCTGCGACTATAGAAGTGGTGAAAAGGGACTGAAACAATAAAAAGTATGGGAAATTTTTGTACTCCCTTACTCCTACAAA
The DNA here is from genome assembly GCA_037127315.1 of Ascarosepion bandense. Lineage (NCBI taxonomy): Eukaryota > Metazoa > Mollusca > Cephalopoda > Sepiida > Sepiidae > Ascarosepion > Ascarosepion bandense. The sequence goes on from JBBBDQ010000992.1 coordinate 815,874, forward strand.
AAGAGAAACTTAAAAAAGCACAATAGAAATATAATTGAAAGAGAGGTTGCTGCACACACACACACACACATAAATATATATATATATATATATATATATATATATATATATAAACCGTGAATTTTTCCAGAAGTTGTATGAAATTAAATAAAAAAAAACCTTTTTCTCTTTTATAAAAAGCAATGGTCATATATATATATATATATATATATATATATATATATATATATATATATGTATATATGACCATTCTGGGGTATCTCGACACAAAACCTAACTAAGAACACTCGCAAACGCTTTTAGTACAACTGTGTAAATTTTCAAGAAAATCGGTTCAGCCGTTTCGGAGCTTGTAGGTAACGGACACACACACACACACGCACACACACACACACATATACTCACACACAGACAAATTTCCATTGATAAATAAGTTTAGATACATATATATTATATGTATGTATATACAAACTTGTATATATAATCATTTTTTTATTTATTTTTTAGAGGATAGTTCATGCTGTACAAAGCCAGTGGGCTACTTGTTGTAGAGGGTTAAGTAAAGGTCTAGTTTATATAGATAGGGACAGTAGAGGTTTAAGTTTAGATTTGAACATATCAAGATTTTAGTGATTGAGTAAACATCCTCTTAGGCATCCATTCCATAGGGCCGTGATTCGCGGGAAGAAGCTTTTTGAGAAGTGTGCTTGGCTTTGTAAGTTCCATGGCAAAAAGCCGTGAAGGTCAGATAATGTGGAACTAGGTGATGCAGTTTGACTGATCAGTCTACATGTTATTATTGATAGGGCAGTGAGAGACACGCCACAGCTCTCCTGTGAGAGAGAGGATGGCGGGTGGAAAATAATTCTGCTCCAGAAAGAAGACCTGAAACGCTTTTGAACTCTATCTAGATTGAAAAGTCATGTCCGGGCTGCAGATATGGCAGCAGTATTCCATTTCGTTTATCTATATTATTATTTATCTAAGTTTTTCTAAATCAGTTTGCACATCTCTCGCTTCTTCTTCTTCTTCTCTCTCTCACTTTCTTGGTTCCTTGACATGGTATAATGGTCAGCAAGTTTGGCTCGTTAGAACATATTACAACTGATTAGTGAGTTCGATCCTAAGTACTCCATACTTTCGGCTTTGTGCCACATCTAAGCGGCGCATAAAAAAAATCAAATCTCTCTTTTCGCCCTCTCTCTCTCTATATATATATAGCCATCCGCAGAAAGATCTGTTTCGCTGTGTCACAGCTCATCAGTACGGTTAGACTCCGATTGCTTTTTAACCCAGGATTGAAACCCGACCGCATTGACAGCAGTCGGAGATTTTACCTCTGTGATATGGACAATCGATAGAAGAATGCAGACCTTTTAGAGTATATATTATCATTATACACGCCCAATAGCCAGAGTGATCTAATTCATTAGTGAATGAGCGATGCGTACATGCCAGAGTAGCTACTATAGATAGATTGATAGATAGATAAATATACAAACTTTTCTATATATAATCATATTTTTATTAATTTTTTTACAGTATAGTTCAAGCTGTAAAAAGCCCGTGGGCTACTTGAGGTATATATATATATATATATATATATACCTCAAGTATATATATAGATATATATATATAGCTCAAGTATATATATATATATATATATATATATATATATATAACTCAAGTATGTATAGATATATAATTGTGTTCTTATGTATTGACGGCTTCAATAATTCTATCTGCTCTTTTTGTCCCCATTCATATTTGACTCCTTCAGTCAATTGCCATCTTTCTCTTTCTTTATCACTCTCTCTCTCTATATATATATATATGTGTGTGTGTGTGTGAGTGTGTGTATATATACGCATATATATATATATACGTATATAAGAAATATACATATATATATTATGTATACATGTATATATTTTATATAAATATGTATACAAGATATATATATGTGTGTGTGTGTGTGTGTGTGTGTGTGTGTGTGCGCGCGTGTGTGTTTGTGTATATATCATTTTTCTTATATTTATCCCAGTTTTTATTATCTATCTATCTATCTATCTATCTATCTATCTATCTATCTATCTATCAAGATTTCTCTGTTCTTATCTACCCTTTATTTAAAATGTTTTTACTTAAATTCTTATGAGACTGTAAAATCTAATTTCTCGAAACCATGCTTTTCGGATTGCGTGATCCTCTCGGAAACAAATTTCACGATTGCAATTCCTCTGAGATATTGCCTTTGGCCACTTGTAATATCTCCGATCGCGATTTGCCCTCAAGGTTATCAGGTTTGGAGAGCAGAGCCGGAATCTCAGTTCGAGACCCCAGTACGAAATTCAAAGAAAATCAGAAGTAAGAGAGAGTGAGGGAGAGAGTGAGAAAGGGTCAGAGAGAAAGAGAGAAATGGAAGATTTATAAAACATTCAGAGAGAAAATGTCAGTGACAATGTGATACAAAAAGCAAAAAAAGGAGAAGAAAGAAATGGAAAAGAGACGTGTAAATTCCATATATAGTAGAAACATTCGTAATTTATGTTTGGTGAAAGCAGTTGTATCTTCTAATGTATCACCTTAACTATAAAGCATACGCGACAGTTAAGAAAAAATAGAGATCAATAAAGCAGATGTTTTGTGTTTGAAATTGTGGGATAAGGTGTTATCATTATTTATAATATTTATATTTGCACTATTGCTCTCATCTTGTTTTTACGATGAGGTTTCTGCACTCCGACTTTTTTTTATGATGGACAAAAGCGTACCTAAGGAAAATACAGTGTTCATTTTGTCTTCTCTATTTAAACATACTGTGCTTCATCTCCGATTGTTACCGAGTATACTTTTACGCGCGTGCGCACGCACACACATATAAATATACACATACATACATACACATTGTCAGTCCACTATTTGTAGTGATTTACTTTATTAAGAGGGCGTGTTACATATTAGTCTGCCTCCTTCTACCGAGCGACCATAGCTCAGAGGCAGAATCGCCGGCTGTCGCAAATTCAGTCGGGTTACAATCCTGGGTAAAAAGCAATCGGATGTCTAACCGTACTGATGAGCTGTGATACGGCGAAACAGATCTGTCTTCGGATGACTCTCTCCCTCTCTCCCTCTCTCTCTCTCTCTCTCTCTCTATATATATATATATATATCCAAGTATATGCTTCGTATAGATGGATATCGGCACGGAACGAGAAATCGAGAAGCCGAGTTTGAATTCCAGTTGACTTCCTTGCATTCACATACGCGCAATTACCTTTGGGAAATGTATTAATACGTCTCTTCCCTCCATTTATGGGTTAAATAACAGGACAAGTTGGGTTCTATAGCCTTAGCTGGCAACCAGTCTACCGCAGAAAGTAATGGCAACCTACTGCAGGATAATCTTCTCCCTAGTCAGTCACGTATCTTTCGAGACATGAGCGCCTAAGCGTGTATCACGTATGGCACTTAACTGACTGATTGACTGTGGAATGGAATAAAATTCTGGAATCTAAAAAAAGAACACTCTTCTTAAAAGAGTGCTCAATATAGAGCAGAGTAAATAATATTTATTTAATTTTTTAACATAAGTATGTTATAACATACTTATGCTAGGAATTTTTAAGTTTATACCGGCTGAAACAATCCTACACACATACAAATCTACCATCCGCCCGTGAATTAAATACTGCTGTCATACGTGGTCGGGTACTCCTGCTATCCGATTACTTGCTCCTCCGACAGCTACAATCTCCAAGAATTTAAATGTAAAGTCAATAGTCATCTCCTATCTCACTAACCTGCATCCCCTCTCTCTCATGCTCTTTTCTCCGTCCACTCCACTCTCATCAGTATTCTCATCCTTCTCTTACCCACTTCTTGACACCCCCTGCAAAACACTGCGCACGCTCACGTTAACTCTCATAACAAACCTCAAGTGGAATGAATATATAGAATCCATAGCTAAATCCGCTCCTAAGAAGGTCAGGTCTCTGTGCAGGACCAGGAAGCTTTTCCCGTGTGAATCAATCCTGCTCATGTACAAATCTCTCTCTCTCTCTCTCTCTCTATATATATATATATATATATATATATATATATATATCCGCAGACAGATCTGTTTCGCTGTATCAGAGCTCATCAGTAGGGTTAGACATCCGATTGCTTCTTATCCAGGATTGAAACCCGACCGAATTGGCGTCAGTCGGCGATTCTACCTCTGAGCTATAGGCGCTCGGTAGAAGGAGGCATCCATTTTAGCGTGTACATTATCATTATACACGCCCAATAAAATAACATAGAACTTACGGTTGCATCACGTAAGTTCAGCTAATAATTGACGAGAATTAGTTTTCAACCTGTTTCTGCGCTTAAATTCATGAAGATTAGACACCATAGAAGAAAATCCATCAGAACAATTTTCCTGAAAATGTTTGTAGAAAAGACACTTGTAGGCTACATTATGTAAATTTCTTTCTTTCCGTCTGTTTCTGCCTTATGCCAGGACATTTATATTTGAGCTACGGTATTCTATGTTATATAACATCTATTTTCTTGCACATATATTAATCTACCATCCGATCACAGTATTGAATACTACTGACACATCTGGTCGGATGTCCCTGCTATTCATTTCGGGATTCTTGACAAAATCCCACGGAGAATCTGTAATGTGATCGATCTCGACTTGACAGCTCGGCTGCAGTCACTCTCTCACAGGCGTGATGTGGCGTCTCCGCGTCTCTTCTAGAAATACTTTCATGGCTTCTGCTTCAATGATCTTAGCACACCTTTGTCCTTTTTGTATGAATTTACTCGAGCCACTAGACTAGCAATTAGGTCCAACCCTTTTACAGTAAAACCGATAAAATGTAACAGCAATTTATACTCTAATAGCTTCTTTTTTCGCACTTCCCACCTGTGGAATTCTCTTCCGTATACTTGCTTCCTCGACAGCTACAATCTCCAAGAATTTAAATGTAAGGTGAATAGGCATCTTCTATCTCACTGACTCGCATCATTTCTCTCAAGCTCTTTTCTCCATCCACTCCACCCCTATCCTGGTAGTATTCTCATCTTTCTATTACCCGTTTCGAGACCCCCTATAACCTACCCCACTTTCTCATCACTTCCCGCCCCCTGTAACCCCTACACAACAGTGGCAGTAAAACTGTCTTGTTTGGGGTAAAATGATTAAAATATTTATTAACGCTCTGTACATTTTTATTTTATCTATACAGAAAATCAATAATCGATATATATATAGCAGGAACGAACGTTGATATGAATAAACATTCACAACTAAATATATATTCTGTAAATTAGAATATATATATATATATGTATATATAGTGGTGGATGTCTATTCATGTTAAACTTCTAACCGATTTGTATGCGTCCTGTATTAACATGAATAGATTTCGTCAATATCCGCACACAAAACATATGTCTTCGTCATAAAAGAACGATTCTGGCGAATGATACACTCAGTATTTCTTCCCATATTAAAATTATCGCTGCAGGAGCGTTGTTCTGATGGAACAGGGGGACAGCCAAAACATGCCAAAACATGGCCATGATAGTTTTAGGGCATATGCTAAATATGACACCCACATCGATTTTTACATTTTGCGTAGGATTTGAAAAGTTAACGTGGGCGTTTTTGTGCAGGAAATAGATAATCCAGCAAAGTATCTGTCTCAGTATATATATATATATATATATATATATATATATATATAGGGAGAGAGAGAAAGAGAAAGAGAAAGAGAGAGAGACTTGAAGCTTGAAGCTTGAAGTATGGCTCACATTCAGTGCTGATTCTTATGTTCGCATATATCTCTCTGTATTTCATTCTGTCTCTATTTCTCTCTTTTTCTTTTCTTTTTTCTTCCTCTCTCGCTCTCTCTCCCTTTCTCTCTCTCTCTCTCTCTCTCTCTCTCTCTATATATATATATATATATATATATATATATATATATATAATCATACGATTCCGAGATTCATGCACTATGCGGTCATAGGAATAATAAACACCTGATAATTTCATTGTGCAGGAAACTCCGAATCGTCCTACCCGTGGGGGATAATATGCACATTGATTATATATACTTAACAGCTCTGTTTTATTACAATAAACAGGGTTATATATATACATTGATCACTATCCAGAAATAGTAGACGTTAAAAACAGTAGCTATTCACGTATTTATGCATCGTTTATTCAGTAATGAATTTGAACACTCTCGGCTGCATTGCGTATATAACAGAAAAAAGTCCGCCTCATCTCACTGAGCACTCAAATATTGCGGTAGAATCGTTGACTGATGTTAATTTGTTCGGGTTCCGATTCTGGCTAGAAGTAATCGTATGTCTTACTGTACTGACGAACTGTGATACTGCGAAAAAGGATTGTCTGCCCATGACTATATATATATTAAATTTCGTACAAACTAATGGATTGGCAGTCAACTATTTGTAGTGATTTACTTTATTAAGAGTGCGTGATACATATTAGAGCATCATACAGGGTAAGGTTTTAATATAAGATAAAAATAGTAACAAAACAGTAAACTATGTTTTATTAAAAAATTATAATCAAAATATTATCATATATATATATATATATATATATATATATATATATATATATATATATCTGTAAATTCAGATAAAATTTAGAAGGGAAATAGCCATTTTCAATATATCATTTATAGACATGCATTATAAATCCCATTTAAACAAGGAATGAGAAAAAATTATAATGACTTGGTTGGTCTAATAAAGGAAGATGTTGTGACATATTGACTTTTATAGGGTTAAGCAATGGAATCTTAGTAGTAATTTCTTCAGTGGTAGTGGGAGGTTTGTGGCTTGACCATTGGGTTAGTAGTGGCAGGTAGGAAGGAAAGGTAACGGCTTAGCCAAATTAAAAAAAAACATTATTGTGCCTAAATGAAAGAATAAGATAATTATTGCAATTTATATTTATTTCTATGATGACACATACCAATGATCTCTTTACGTTTATTCAGAAGTACATTCTGATAATGAAATTTCAATATATTAATATTTTTAAATTTTATATATATATATATATTTTAATATATATATTCTTTTCGTTCTAAATTCAAACTGACAACTTACAACTCTTAATTCACCATCTCGCACCCCACTTACATCTCACACCCATTTCGCCAAATATAAGGAAAAGAATTTCCATTCCTCCCCACGCTACCTGATGAGGTATTGTCATTTCAATGTCAAAACAAAATGTACACTTTGTAGTACATAATAATTTGTACATGTTTTATATTATAATTTATAATAAATTTTCACAGCTCTATTTTATATCGAGCGCTGTTTTAAATTAATATCTTGAACGTTGTCAATTTTTTCTTCGTTCCTTATTCACTTGGATAATCTATTCCTACATTAAGTTAAGAACTTTTACCAATATAAAATTTGTCATTTTGTTGAAAAATATTCTTATCCCAAATAAGCAAGAGTACTTTCAAAAGTTGGTCCTAAAGACTGAAGACTTCATACAAAGTATGAGATGGAAGGCACATTTCTTCATTAAGGACAACATTGTTTCAGATACTAAAGACACATACGGATTTAAAAACTTAAAGACTGCACCTCTCATAGAAAAACACTTTAACATTGAGAAGGAACTATTCGATATTATGAATAAGATGACCTTCCACAAACGTAAAGACAAATTCCTAAAGCACCTAGATACACTGGACAGTAGCATAAATGAATCGAGAAAGGTATTTGTAAAATTGGATAAAATCTCAATTTTTTCCTGTCGAAGAGTGTGTCTCCGAGGCTCCTCTTGGGTTAAGGCTGGCATCGATGCTTTTATCCCGGCCAGGAAATTCCAATTTTCAATGCTTCTAAATCGAAGCTGTTATCAACTAACCACCATAGAAAATCGCATCTACCATTACCATGGGACAGACTAGCCTTCCAGAAAAATACTACGCCTCCTTGGCCTTACACTTTCGGCGGACCTCAAATGGAATGACTATATCGAATCCATTGCCAAATCTGCTATGAAAGTCGGCTCTCTGTGCAGGGACCGAAAGTCTTTCCCACCTGAATCTATTCTGGACATATACAAATCTACCATCCGCCCGTCTATTGAATATTGCTACCATATCTGGTCGGGTGCCCCTGCTGCTCTCCTTGGGCTTCTTGATAAAATACAAAAGAGGATCTATAACGTGGTTGATACTGACTTGGCAGACAGACTGCAACCACACTCTCACCGCCGTGATGTGGCTTCCCTGTGCCTCTTCTACAAGTACTTTCATGGCTTCTGCTCCGAGGAACTTAGAGCACTGGTGCCGCCTAAGCAGGAATTTCCACGAGATACTAGATTAGCAACTAGGTCGCACCCTTTTACAGTTAAACAGATAAGATGTAACCGTAAATTCTACTCCAACAGCTTCTTTTCTCACGCTTTCCGCCTGTGGAACTCCCTTCCACAAGTCTGCTTTCCCGACAGCTACAATCTCCAGGTGTTTAAATGTAGGGTCAATAGACACCTCCTATCATACTAACTCCCAATTATTCTCAGAACACTCTCCTCTACCCAACCCTCATTCGCGGTATCCTTACCCGCCTATCACCCACCCTCTGACATTTCCTATATTTAACCATTCTCGGTATCCCTACCCACCTATCACCCACCCTCTGACATTTCCTATATTTAATCATCCTTTCTCCACTCTATGGAGCCCACTGCGCAGTAGTGGAAGTGACATGGCTTGCTCAGGCTGAAACGCTTTAAAAAAAAAACAAAAAAAACAGTCTACCGCAGAAAGCAATGGCAACCTACTGCGGGATAATCTCTGCCCAGTCATTCATGTCCCTTTCGAGACATAATCGCACAAAGCATGTGTTACGTATGGCACTTAACTATTGTCATAGACACATGTGTGCAAGAGTACCCTTCTATGACCAACATCTTTCATAATCCAGCGGGAAAAATTCTCAAAACTTTTGGCAATAGCTTTGCGTTAAGTGATTTGATCCGCCTATTCTTACTTAAGAAAAAGATTTATTAGAAAGAAGTTATAAATCAAAATTTAATACTAACTTTTCGGTCAATGACATATTGCTTCGCAGTTTAGCTAGTTCCATTACACGACTTTCAATTGACGATATTTCTGAAAAGTTTTGTTGAGCGCTAAAGCTTTTAGCTGAAGCCTGTAGCGAGGCACATCAAGTAGCACGAGAGAAATGGCGAAAGCAATTGCATTCTGCGCAGTCTCGCAAGTGACCGGAAATGCGTAAATTGACTTTAGCCGCTGATTCGCTTCAGGAATCTGTTGTAAGAATTTCGATCTGATTTGTTTAGTTGCATTATTCTTTGAAGTGTGAATATTGTGCTCACCGGGACTCTGGCAGTTTCTGCATATTTGCACATCTATCTATCTATCTATCTATCTATCTATCTATCTATCTATCTATCTATCTATCTATCTAGTGAGAGAGAGAGAGAGAGAGAGAGAGAGAGAGAAATGTTTTTAGAATTTTCCCACGCAACTTCTTTTACTTTCCCCCCACCACTTCTTATTCTTTTTACACTGTTAAATTTTGACTCTTTTTTCTTTAATACAGACATAATCTTTGCCCCTTATTTATGTGTGGACGACAAATTTTAAATAATTTTTTCTTTCTTAATCCCTCCCTTTTATATATATATATATATATATAATAAATTCTTGTGTATGGATGTGTTGTTGGGCTCCTTCCGGTATGTAAATGTTTGTAAAATATTTGAATAAATAAATTATTGTTTTGGATCGTTGATGATGAAGCGATTTATTTCGCTGAAATAGCTATTCAACGACATGTAACTTTCGGAATTTATTTTTATAATGTATATATTTGTCTCTTTAAAATCGTTAAAACTATTTACATCGTGCCCTCTATCTGTATAATTATAATTTTTAATGTTGATAGAATTAATATTTTTAGGGTCTGGTTTTTGGGATCGTACCTATATACACTTCTTTTTGGGATTTAAAATATATATACCCTTTACCCCCTAAAAAGCATGAATTTAATTCCATATACTCTTTTATTGATTTATAACTCTTGTTTTAAGATGTTGTTGCACGTGGATAAAATTGTCCTCCACTGGTTCATGCTACACTTTAGGTTTCTTCTCTTGTATTTTGTAGTCCCTTCCACACGCTTACGAGCATGAGTGCACTCATGCACGCACGCACACACAGAGACGCAAATTCTTATTATAACTTGTTTCATTTTTTCCTTTCTTAATACGTAATTCATGTTCTTAATACTATTCAAAATGCCGGTTTCAGAAACATAATGGTGTCTAATAATTACACAATAATACTAGCATCTCGTAATTTTTTCAAAGTCTACCATTGCTCCATAGTGCTCAATCAAAGCGTAAATAATATTGCGCAAATAATATTGCGTAAATAATTTTGCGCGGACAGATCTGTATCACAGCTCATCAGTACGGTTAGACATCCGATTGCTTTTAACCAGGATTGAAATCAGACCGAATTGACAATCTACCAGTGAGCTATGGGCTCTCGGTAGAATGAGGTAGATTTTTAGCTGTGATGTGTCATACGCCAACAGTTAGAGTGCTCTAATTCATTACTGAATGAGCGATGCGTAGATGCTAGAGTAGCTACTAATTTTTCAAAGTCTACTATTCTTCCTCACTTAGTGTGTGAGAGCGTAAATAGTCATCCACAGACAGATCTGTATCACAGCTGATCAGTACGGTTAGACATCCGATTGCTTTTAACCAGGATTGAAACCAGACCGAATTGACATTCTACCTCTGTGATATGGCCGATCGGTAGAGGAATGTGAACTTTAGTATGTTATATACAATGTAAACACACGCCAGTAGCCGAAGGGTTCAAATTCATCACTGAATAAACGATGCGTAGATGCATGAGTAGCTACTGTTTTTTTAAAGTCTACCATTTCTCCATAGTGCTCACTCGGGGTGTGGAAGCGTAAATTTGGGCAGCAATATTTCATTTAAATATGTTTCGTTAAAAACAACCGAGAAGGAGGCTTTTACTAATTTTTAAAAAAAATTGTGACGTGGCGAAAAGGGATAGAAAAGCTGAAAATTATCGAATAGTTTTAGACTCTTTATGACCAACAAAAAAGAAACATGAAAGAATAATGGAAAATTTAAATAAAAAATTAATAAAATCTTCCTATAGGCCAAAGTACAATTTCTTTCAGTAATACATATGAAGCATAAAAAGAGGATTTACCCGGAAGAGTGAGTCCAACTACTTTTTATTTCTCGTCTAGTTGCAAAACAGCACAGGCTTAAATAATTAAATTTAACTTTTCCTTTTTTTCTAATTTTAATTATAACTTTTGATTTCTTTTATAAGTTTAATTATTTTAACTGAATGTTAAAAATAATATTAATAGTAGTTATTTTTTTAATTTGTATTAATGTTATGATTTACAATTCAATTTTTACCGTTATATTTAAAATTATATTTAAAATTAAATTTCAATGTCAAATTTCGACGTCAAGTTTTTCTAAGAAAGCAGACGTGTTGCTGTAGACACTGGGTGGATACTTTACGTTAACATTCATTTCTCTGTATACTGTTCATTTTCTTTCTATATCTATTTCTTTTCTTTTTTTCTTCTTTCGAGTTTATCAATTGTCTACTTTTTTCTTTTTTCTCTCTTTGAGGTTGTTTTGAATGTGCGAGGAATTGTTTCTTGTAAATTACCGTTAAAAGTGTCTATTTTGATATGGACATGTGAGCTTATGTGTATAATGTTTTTGGGGGGGATATTTTGGAGATTAACTGTTGTATCAGTTGGGTCTGACGAGCCGTAATGTCATCATCGGCGGCGAAATATATATGAAACTGTAAAATATCTAAACAATTTTCTAATATATATATATATATATATATATATATATATATATATCATTACTGGAAACATTTTTGAATTTTGACCATTATTACTATGAAATAATATTGAGTTTTGAAAAACAGCAAAGTAAGCCAACGTTCATTGTTGAAAGTTTTTACACAACTGTTATTATTAGCTTAGATGTGTGATGGTGTATTGGCAACCAGCTCGTAATTGTAATTGTAGGATCAAGTTCGAATTTCGATCGGTTTCATTATATTCACTTCCATAGAAATAACGTTGAGAAGAGTAAAATTAAACCTCCACCCTTAGATATGTGCTAATTATTTTCATTAATTAAATTAAATAATTAATTCTATCTAAAGATCTACAATATGGAACAGTTTCTGGCTATAAAAAATAGGCAAAATGGTGATGAGATATAAAAATCAAATAAATCAAATTAAAATCTATTTGTTTGTAGGTTTATATATGTGCGTTCATGTCTTTTCCTCGTTTAGGACATGAATAACTTTCTAAATCTAATAAATTTTTCTTACACTTAGTATTTAAAATTAGCAATAAAAATAAAGTGAATTTAATAGTTGATTAATAATGATGATCTCAATTTAATCAAATATTAATATTAATGCCCCTAAAAACTGGTTTTGAGACTGCTCACATATTCTTCAAATTAGAAGTAACTTTATTCTGATTGGGCCACACTGTGTATGGTTTGTTTTAATCTTTTAAAACCCTTCAACCTGAAATAAACTTCATCATTTAATAAGACACAAGTAGCATCGAAACAAAATAGCTACTTTTGTAGTGACATTATAGCATATTCATGTTATAATTTCTGAATAAACATTATATATATATATTGGTGTGTGTGTGTGTGGTTTTAATATACCGGTTAATAAAATTCGAGTAATAAAAAAACAACAAAATGATGACAATACCATCAGTAACGTTGATGATATTTATTATAAATTAGTAGGCATTTTGACGAAACCATAGAGAATTATTTTAATGTTGAAATGGATGACTATATATATATATATATATATATATATATATATATATATATAATAAATATTAACACAAATATAATATTATTATTATTATTATTGAAATAGAAAATAGATGCTCAATAATAGTAATAAAATAATAATTATAAAAGTAAAAATCTTTATGTTTATAATGATTATTTTATTACTTCTGAGTAAGAGGAATATATTGTATCGGGTCGTGTTTGTTCGTGCGTGCGTCCCTGATCAAAATATTCCAAAACTAGCTAGATGGATTAGGATAAACATTTCAGGTACGACTGGCCTCATGAATGGCATGAACTGATTAGATTTTGGGTCAAATCCGGTACGGGATAAGGTTTCTGATTTATTTTAAGTGTGCATTTAATTTTGCGAGCCGTTGAGTTATTTTTTTGTATTTACACTTTCTCATTTTAATAATCATTTCGTGCTAAACGCAAGAAAGATATCGGTGTTGTATTGGCTGTAGTTTGTGGCCTTTGACCTCTCTTTCTAATTAATCTTATTTTTAGGGTTGTTATTTAAGTAAGAAGAAGCAATCAGTCCTAAATATAAAAATGTATGAACGATAATTACCAAAGTTAAAAAAGAAAAAAAAGTAATGTTATGGTAGGAATGACGTGTATATGTTTGGTGAGGGTAGGATTTCTGTGTGACTCCATGGTAAAGCGCAATTCTTTTCTCAAGATGAAAGTTTTCATATACTGCTATGGGAGTTACCCGTTTTGGACTATAATGAACTCTTTCTATTATTACGACTACTGGGAGAATATGTCTCTCGTGGTTCGGTTGATTTGAGTTGAGTCACTCCAGTTTAATGCTTTGCAGTCCGACTGACGTGTAAGACACTTTGTATTTGTTCTTTCGTTAAATATATGTTTCACTAATAGCCGTGTTTCTGTTTTTTTCCGGACTTATTCTGGGTCTACAAAACATATAATACCGATTGTTTGGATGATTTGTTATTTTACTCATTTTATTCTTCATTTCTTTGGAATTCTATAACTGGCTGAAAGCCTAGGTTTTTTTAAGCATATAAATTCTTATATAAAGATTGGTGATATTCAAATTCATGTCAACTGATCAGGCGATTAATATTAATTGAAACGTGCTTAACTATGACGATTTACTATAGCGCCTATCATTATGAACTTCTGAAAATGAGCTAAACTTACATCTATATTTATTTGAATCTGATTTAGTTCTTCTATCATTGCAGTAGGTATCATTGTTTGAGATATGAATCATTCCGTACAAGGAAGACGTGACGGAAACGATAGGCAAAGACTCATACCATTTATGAGCAATCATAAGAATGATGTTAAGAATAATTAATTGTAAGATTTGAAAAATAATAGAAGTGATATCTCCCGGAAAGAGCTATATATAGTATTCGGGGTAGTTTAGCGGTTTAGGCAAATGTAACCGGGAAGAACAATCAAATACGTAGACATAATGGACGGTGCTCGTCGTATGCAGTATCTTAAATGTTGGCATAGTCAACAGACGTAGACCAATAGTCGTAGATCTCTAGTCAAAAACCTGTAGACCTATAGAACTATGGACGTAGACTTCTCTGCGTCCTCACCTTCGTCTATATTTATGGCTGACGCCAACCAATCATATTACTGTGAGGGGGAACCAAAGCGTATGCATATTCATTACATTTTCATTACATCAAAAAAGATACATTGTCGTTTTAGTATATAACTAATTTAGGTTATAATCTGAAAAGCTTCACCTGATAAAAAATTGTTTCGGGAATTCTAAGCATTATACTTTCTGATTCTCTCTGTGCACAAAATATGTTTTTGATCCATTCCCCAGAAAACGAAATACTACATACGTCTGAGTTTTAAGATCTGATAAACATTGTATATAGTAAAATAAACATTTAATTCATTTATTATTGTGAAAATCGATACCCTATTTGGAAAAAGAAATTCACGCAAAAAACTTTAATGCTTCTAAAACGAAGCTACTATGAATTAATCATCATAGACAATCGCATCTACCTCCTATTAGCATGGGCCAGGCTTGCCTCCCAGAGAGTATAACACTACGCCTCCTTGGTCTCACACTTTCAGCGGACCTCAAGTGGAATGACTATATCGAATCCATTGCTAACTCCGCTGCTATGAAAATCGGTTCTCTGTGCAGGGCCGGAGGTTTTTTCCGTCTGAATCTATCCTTCACATTTATAAATCTACCATCTGCCCGTGCATTGAATACTGTTGCCATATCTGGTCAGGTGCCCCTGCTATTCTCCTTGGACTTCTCGAGAAGGTAAGCGGAGTGTCTGTAATGTGATCGATACCGATTTAGCAAACCGCCTGCCGTCTCTCTCTCACCGGCGCGATGTGGCTTCCATGTGTCTCTTCTATAAATACTTTCACGGCTACTGCCCCGAAGAACTTAGATCACTGGTGCCCCCTAGGTTCGAATTTGCACGAGATACTAGATTAGCAACTAGATCCCACCCTTTTACAGTGAAACCGATAAAATGCAACCGCAACTTCTATTCCAACAGTTTCTTTCCTGGCACTTCCCGACTGTGGAATTCCCTTCCACATGACTGCTTCCCCGACGGCTACAATCTCCAGCAGTTTAAATGTAAGGTCAATAGACACCTCCTAACAAACTAACTCGCTTCCATTCTTTCAAACACTCTTCCCACCCACCCAATTATCTATCACCCCACTTCTGACATTTCCTATATCTAACCACTCTTTCTATTTACCTTCCCCCTATGTAGCTCCAAGCGCAATAGTGGCAGTGGAATGCCTTTCTTGGGGTGAAATGATTAAAAAAAAATTCCAATAATCGTCTATTCGACTATATTTTAGCTAATTATAATCATTTTTTATATCTTTCATGCCAAGCAATACGATATGACCACTAAGTTCTTGGACGTTCGGCGTGGGAAACAATATGAGAAAATCCAAAACTTTATTAAAAAGAAAGAAAAAATAAAAAATAAACAGGAATATAGTAGACAGAAGATGAAAATTTAAATTGCATTTAAGTTCTTGAACGTACCATGGAACACAAGAAGCCGGAAGAGAGTTTTACAAGTCAGGAAGCAAAATTAGCATAGAACTTATGGTTTCGCCGAGCGATTTCAACTTTAACTGATGGAACATTCTTCTATATTTCTCTCTCTTTAATAATGTTTTTTTCTCATATTCCCTCACAGTCAGTAGCCTTACATTGTGGTGGATTTATTGCCTTGCCTGTTGAGAATGGATTTTAAAACCGACTGATAGATAAAAAAGAGAATATAATCTTTAATTATTAAAGCACAAAAAAAAACATAAAAAGAGAAAATATAATTAGAAAAAGGAATATATATATATATATATATATATATATATATATATATATGTAAATTAGATTTGTGGTACAAAACTTCATTACCGCTATGAATAGACAAAAATTATTTTATTACCACCCATGATGATAATAGTTAAAAAAATAAAATTGAAAAACGAGTTGGCTAACCGGTTTCACACCTCGCTCAACAGAGCTAAATCGAAGTGAATAAATAATTGTTTAAGAAACAAAACAAGGGGGAGAAAAAAGTTCCAAATGGAAATGAGTTTGAGGCCAAATATATGTTCCTTCTGTTTACACAGAGAAGGTTTTAATGAATGAATACCGATAGCCACAAACACTTTAAGGTGGTAAATTCAATGGAATGTATTTAGAATGGAGAATTCGTCCACACTAAAGTTAGGAACATATATTTGGTCTCCAACTCATTTCTTTTTAAAAAAATTTCCCCTTACATCTTGTTCTGTTTCTGTTTCTTAAACAATTATTTGTTTACCTCGATTTAGCTCTGGTGAGCGAGGTGCGAATCTGGTTAGCTCGATCGTTTTTTAGTTTTATTTTTAAAAGTATTATCTTCATGAGTGGTAATATATATAATTTTGTCTCTCTCTCTCTCTCTCTATCTCACTATATATATATATATATATATATATATATATATATATATATATGTCTTCAAATCTCCATAACATGAAGCGTATTTACACGGATTTACTCGAGTTAATAGACTGACAACGAGGTCCAACCTTTTTATGGTTAAAACAGTCAACTGTAACCGCCACTTCAACTTTCTTTTATCGCCTATGGAACTCCCTTCCGTATCATTTCCTTACTCTTAGCTAAAATCTCTAACATTTTGGGTGCAACGTCAGTTCTTATATTTTATATCCTTGAATCTTTTTTTCTCTAATTCTTTCTCCAGCAGACACTGCACCTTGTTTTTTTTTTCTTTTTTTTTTTGTTCGCCCTCCTTGCATGTAATCTCCTGCACACGAGTAGCAGTTCGGCGTTACTTGAAGTGAAACGATTATCCACTTAGGGATCTTATCAATCGAATGTCTTGACTTATTAAAGTCTCTCAGGAAAAAATGTTTCGGCTAAGGTAAGTTTTCCCTTTGTTTTTCATACTGTCCTTTTAAGGGTATATATTTCACACACACACACACACAAACACACACACACACACACACAAATATATTTACAAATTTTATGGATGTTTTCACACGCCCAAAAATGGGAAAACGACCAATTCAACATATGTCTGAACAGCTATCACTGTAAGTCTGTAAAGCAAAAATGATTTATATATGTTCAAAATATCCCCAATTGATTCTAACAGGCACGCACTCATCAGATCACTGAGAGGCAAACCGATTTAAATGCTCACATAGGGTTTCAAATTGTTTCCCAGTTCCTATGACACGTTCATGAAGCGTCTCTATACTACTAGCAGTATAGCCCGGGTGTAATGAAAGTTTTAAAACTAATCCATGGTCCTGGAGCTCAGACTCAGCCTAAAGAATATTTGTGTGAAGTTTGGTGATAATCGAATAAAAATTGTGGATTTGTATAAAGAACATACGACAGATAAACAGACACACACAAATATCTTGCCTTTATATATATATATATATATATTATCGATTTTCTGCAATAATGTAAGAACTACAACCTTGAAATTTCTGATTATCGTTTCTTATGTCTTTGTCTATGAGTGTATCAAATTTAATTAAAATCGGACCACGCCTTCTATAACCGGATTTTTTCGATTACCTATTTTCGATATTTATCGGGGGTACCTCGACACAAAACCTAGCTAAGAACACTCGCAGACGCTTATAGTAGAACTGTGTAAATTTTCAAGAAAATCGGTTCAGCCGTTTTGGAGTCTATAGGTAACGGACACACACACACAGACAAAGTTCCATTTATAAATAAGTTTAGATCAATGTTGAGTGAACCTGCATTCCATGGAATCGGTCCTCCCATATCTATCTCTTTCATGGTACATGCCAACCAGTGTATTATAAAAATTTAACTAAAATGTGCAGAAACCTAATCATACTTGATTCACAATCGTCTTTTTATTAGCAGGGGTACATCTTCTAGAAAATCTCAACGTACACTACCGGCCAGTTATTAGGTCACACCAGTGTTTTAAAAATGATGTATTTCGTAGAATTTTTCGTATTTATTACCAAGTGAATAATTTTAAATGAAAATAGAATGGTTTCTTTTGTTAATACTACACAATAACATGTGCATCAAATCGGATAATATTTAATAATTACCTATATTGCAGTTTCATCAAAGAAAGAATGAAAAAAAATAAAGTAATTCCGACGAGTTTATCTTTGCTTCTATGCCTTGTAAAAGTTTGCAAAGTAATACTAACAAAAGAACCATTCCACTTTTATTTCCAATTATCTACTTAAAAATAGTATGAAATACATAATTTCTTTTTTAAAAAAATGCGGTGGCCTAATAATTATTGCCGGTAGAGTATGTTCAAAATAAAGTCTCTGTAAAGAGCTTTTGTAAGACATGCTGGGAGAACAATGAAATTACTAGACAGTCATCGACAATTCTAGCCTACATATTAATTGTTAATTGAAGCAAATGTATAGGCCGTATTTTAACACAAGGATTCCGAGGCGGCCACAAATATTGGTTGTGTAAATGTCAGTTCTTCAATATGGCAGTGAATAATGGACAATATCATCAAAGATGAAGGAAAAACTTGAAGCAATTGCAATGTGGTTCTACAGAAGGAAGCTGCAGATATCATGGATCGAGCATGTAAGCAATTATGAAGTTTTGGAAAGAATGGAAACGAAAAGGAAATTAATATTGAGCATCTGGAAGAGACAACTAAAGTTCCTGGGACATGGAATAAGAAAGAAGGGCTTAGAGAACCTGATACTAACAGGCCAGATAGAGGGAAGGAGAGACGGGGAAAAGCAGCGGATAACATATTTGAGAGGCCTGAGCAGGTGGATAACAGAACGGCGGTTACGAGATATTATAGGAGAAAGTGTGATAAGAGCCACCAGGGATAGGGAGACGTGGAAGGCCATGATTGCCTACGCCCATGGATAAGCACATAGAAGAATAAGACATTTGTTATTCTATCTCTTCCAAATGGTTACTGCATGCATAAACAAAACTGAGAGGAAACAAAACGGGTTGCTAGTTTTGGTAATAAACCGTCGGCAATTTTTCTCCCGGGTTGAGTGATCAGCGAGCGAGCGAAAGATCCTGCGCACGTTGCAAATGATACGGATGCGGGAAATCTTCGTGAAGTTTGCTCAATACGGTATGTTTGATGTACAACCAGCTAAGGCTACCCCGTTTGTGCTAATACACGGATAGTCTTCGACGTTGTGCAGAATTTGTTATTCGTGATCTGATGCAGAGTTTATGACAACACGGATTCTCTTTTCAGCAATTATTCTGCTGCTTTCAGTCTGTAAGCGCTAGTTTCTTCAGCCTTACAGACTCGTGTCCATTATCTTTTGCGCGTCTATATGTAGAAATTATATGCCTACTCACAGTATGAATATCCTGCTAGTATAAAGTTGAACATTCTCAGTTAATTCACTGCTACATGTGTTAAACGTTGAAGAGAGTCTTTCTTTTCTTATCATAATCGTATCGCCCCAAGCAAGGCATTTTTCTGCCATTGTTGTGCAGGGGATTATATAGGAGGTAATTTATGAGAAAGAGTAACAGGTTATAGGGGGTGTCAGGAAGTGGGTAAGAAAAGGATGATAATAGTGTTGAGAATTGAGTGGACAGAGAAAGAGTAACAGGTTATAGGGGGTGTCAGGAAGTGGGTAAGAGAAGGATGATAATAGTGTTGAGAGTTGAGTGGACAGAGAAAAGAAGAATGAGACAGAGGATGCAGGTTAGTGAGATAGGAGATGATTATTGACTTTACATTTAAATTCATGGAGATTGTAGCTGTCGGGGAAGCAAGTAAACGGAAGAGAATTCCACAGGCGGGAAGTGCGAGAAAAGAAGCTACTGGAGTAAGATTTTATTGGTAAAAGGGTGGAACCTACTTTATAATCTTGTGGCTCGAGTAAATTCATATATAGTGAGTACCAGTGAGCTAAGTTCATTTTAGCAGAAGCCGTGAAATATATGTAGAAGAGACAAAGAGAAGCCACATTGCGCCGGTGGGAAAGTCACTGAATCTATGCTGCAAAGTCGGGATCGATCACATTACAGATTCTCCGTTGGATTTTGTCAAGGACCCACAGATGGATAGCAGGAGCACCCGACCAGATATGGTAGCAGTATTCAATTGACGGGCGGATGGAAGATTTATATATGTGCAGGATTGTTTCAGACGGGAAAAACTTCCTGGTCCTACACAGAGAACCTACTTTCTTAGTATCGGATTTAGATATAGATTGTATACAATCATTTCACTTGAGAACTGTTGTGGGAATTAACCTAGGGAGGTGCAATTTCGCTTTCAGGGAGAATAGCCTGATCTATGCTAATGGGGAGTAGGATCGATTGTCAGTGATGGTTAATAAATAGCAGATTCGTTTTGGAAGCATTAAAGTTCAACTCTGTCCACGGATTTGAGGTCCTTTTCAACCTCAGCAGCGAGGTTTGTTTTGTCAGCCACGGCAAATATTTGATTGAGGCGAGAGGAAACCGTAGTGTCGTTAGCGTATATGCCTACTTGGGATCTTATTACATCTGGGAGATCGTTAATGCCACAATATGTACAAAAAGGACAAATCTAACCTAGTCTTCATAGAAACACATCACCATCTAACGTATTTTTTTGTTTAATGTTAATAACGCAAAAACGAAGGACTTGCGGATGTATTTTTATATGT
The DNA here is from genome assembly GCA_037127315.1 of Ascarosepion bandense. Lineage (NCBI taxonomy): Eukaryota > Metazoa > Mollusca > Cephalopoda > Sepiida > Sepiidae > Ascarosepion > Ascarosepion bandense. Next base: position 837,022 of record JBBBDQ010000992.1, read on the forward strand.
TTTTTTTTGTCCTTGCGTTGTTCAAGGAACCCGATCCCGAAATCTGTAAAAGTATCTTTGACACACCATGTGTAAATATATTAACATGGAGATCCAGCAAATCCGAAACATTTCCTATTGTTTTATGTGTGTCTATCGTTTAAAACATCTTGCATCTTTTATCTTACACACACACACACACACACACACACACACATATATATATATATATATATATATATATATATATATGTATGTATGTATAGAAATCGGCAGACTGATCACAGCTCATCAGTACGCTTAGACTCCGATATCAATATATATATATATATATATATATATATATATATATATATTGTCATCCGCAGAGAGATCTGTATCACAGCTCATCAGTACGGTTAGACTCCGATTGCATTTTTACCCACGATTGAAACCTGACCGAAATGGCGTCAGTCGGCGACTCTACCCCTGGGCTATGGGCGTTCGGTGGAAGTAGGCAGACTTTTTAGCGCATATCATTACCAAAAACATAAGATACAAATAATATAAATATGAGGATAAAATATATATAACACATCACTCAATAAATTCCAGACCTAACTAATAGAACAACAACATTTAGGCAAAGTTCGACCTTACTCATCAACCTAGACGCCTTCTAGAGTGATACACTGATCACAATGCTTCTCTACCAATTCAATGCTTTTTTGTACATCGATTTGTCTTTGGGTTCAAAATACGCCCAAATTTCCGATATCACTTCTTCATTGGTGTCAGATCTCTTTCCCTGGATGATTTCTTTGAGGTCTGAAAATGGTCAGTAGTCGCTGGGGAAAATCTGGAAAATAGGGTAGATGCGGAAGCAATTTGAAGTGCATTTCATGTAGTTTTATTAACGTTTCAATCGAATTGTGACATGATGCATTGTCTTAGTGAACAATTATTTTTTTTCTTTTTTTATTTGTGGCCGTTTTTTTTTTTGGGGGGGGGGCGATTTCTTCCTTAATAATGTTATATAATATTTGCTATTTGTGGTTCTTTCTTTCTCAAGGTAATCGATGAACAAAATACTTTGCACTTTTCATTCAAAATACAGACGCCAAAACGTACCTGCCTCTTTGGTCGCTTTGGACGCCTTTCACTTGCTGCTGCCCACTCAGCTGACTGCCGATTTGAATTCAGAGTGAAGTGGTAGATACATTTTTATCTGTTACGTACTAACTCCTTCTTGTTCCGTTGAAACAATTGCAAACAATGCTTTGAATTGCCGACGCATTGTTGTTTTTGATCGACTGTGAGCAAACGTCGCACCCACTTTGAACACAGCTCTCTCATTGACAAACTTTCATGCAAAATGGTGAATACACAGCCTTTTCATATGTTCAACTCCTCTGCCATTTTAAGCAACATCAATTTACGATTGCCCAAAAAAGTTTGCGGATTTCTTTACTGTTTTCTGGAACAACAGCCGATTGGGCGACCTGAGTGTTCAGCATCATTTGTGTCTGTACGACACCTCTTAACCGTTGTTTCCGACGAATCAGTGTCCGAATAGCAATTATCAAATTATTGCTATGCTTGAACAGTATTTTTCCCATCAGAAAGCAATGCTTTATCAACACACTAAATTCAGATTTTTCTACTGTTTTGAAAATTTGCAACAGTAGCTTCATTCTAATAAATGTAATTTGTAAACTAATATACCGACTGAGCCCAAATTTTGTCACCTGCCATTTGAAGGTAAGTACTTCATAAAAATTATATGGATGTTTTTGTCAGTAATGCCATCTATATGTCAGGCATGGGACTTATTGAGTGATGTGAAACACAAAATCACGACAATAACAGAAAATAACATAATTACAAAACGAAGAACAAATAACAAACACACATAAAGCTCACAAGCATAAATATACATAAAAAACACTCCACCATGACACAGAAAAAAATAAACCGGCATGCGGGAAACATACCAACACTTTAACAAAAATCTAACCATTAAAAGATCAATACAATAAAAGTGCTCAGCCCAACATAAAGCGATTAAACAAACACCCACTCACGCCTACACTGAAGAAAAAGAACAAGCAATAAAAACAAAAATACATCGAACACTTTCAAAATGAAAAAAAAGTAAAATTAGGCAAAAATAAAAATGGAAATAAAATAAAAATCAACCCATAACAAACATGAATACTCCAGCAACAATAACACCATGCACTGTATAAACAAGAAAAAAAAGGGGACATAACAGCAAACTATCCCTGACGAGTAAGAATATCCTCATAAAGGATATCCTTACGAAATTTCGAAGTCAGCATGAACCTGCTCAGTTGAAGAAACAAACTCTTCCCGATATTGAGGTCTTAAAAAAGGTGCTTGCTGAAATACATTGTATATCACTGAATAAACATCATTGGCGCTAAACATTATCACAACAAAATACTATATATATATATATATATATGTGTGTGTGTGTGTGTGTGTGTGTGTGTGTGTGTGTGTGTGTGTAATTATAAGGTGATCATTTATATTGGTTATATATTATAATTCACTTCTATGAGCTAAATTATCTTATTTTATCAGATCACACTATATTCGTACCATTAGGTATAAAAAATTTCCCTGAACAGACCGAATGACACGAATATAGTATGGTCTGATGAAATAGGCTAATTTAGCTCATAGAAATGAATTATAATTTATAACCAATCTAAATGATGCGTTGAGTTTTCTTTTATAACTATCATATTACTCTGGATAACAAACATAGAGCTCTTTATTCAGATATAACACTTAATATTTTATATTAAGTAGATCTTCTTGGAATTTCCTCGCCGTTCACGGACTTGACATATATATATATATATATATATATATATATATATATATGTATTCTTTTTTTTTCTCTTCTTTCCTTTAATCAATCATCTATTTTTCTTTTATCCTTGCTTTTTTCTATTCTTTGGGGTTCTTTTTAAATGAGCCTGAACTTTTTCATAAATAACCGTTTCAAATGTCTATTCTAAATATGGACATGTGAGCGTCTGTGTAAAATAACTTTTTAGGGAGGGATATTTTGAGGATCAACTGTTGTACCATTTGGGGCTGACGAGCCGCAATTAACATCATTATGCGGTGAAATATGTATTACCCATTGGAATTGTAATAAACCAAAAATCTTTTTTTAATTTATAATAATAATAATAATAATAATAATAATAGTAACAAAAATAATAATGCTAATACTAGTAATTGTTATACTATATTTTAGTTCGTTTTGAAAGACCCACCGAGGATATATATATATATATATATATATATATATATATATATACACATGTGTGTTCCATTGTAGTACAGTAAAAAGTGCTCGATAGGTAAACCCAGAGCTTATAATACTCAAAATAATAACTAAATAGACTCTGTAAGTATTTAGGTTCTAAATTTATACTAAGATAAACCTTTAGAAAAACCACTAACAAACAGAATCTAATTCCGTTACAATCCGGTGCACTAAGGCGTCGGATAAAAGGGGAGAAAAAAAGAAATCCGCGGAATAAGGACAAGACATACGATACTCCGCAGTAATGAAAAAACCCCAAACGGAACCAACCACAAGAAAAAGTGCTCGATACAAAGTACAAACGATATACAAAATTAGAGCAAAGACACAAATTTTTTCTTTACTGCGGAGTATCGTATGTCTTGTCCTTATTCCGCGGATTTCTTTTTTTTCTCCCCTTTTATCCGACGCCTTAGTGCACCGGATTGTAACGGAATTAGATTCTGTTTGTTAGTGGTTTTTCTAAAGGTTTATCTTAGTATAAATTTAGAACCTAAATACTTACAGAGTCTATTCAGTTATTATTTTGAGTATATATATATATATATATATATATAATTCTATATTTGGACAACAGTTTCTCTTTTATACAACTTTCATGAAGACTACTGATAAATACTGTAGTTTTTTTTTCTAATATGTAAACAATACTGGTCTTCTGTAATTTGGATCTTGCAGGTGAGTTATAGCCGTTCTCGATGAAGTGCCAGTATGTGTATGTGAGTGCGTGCGCGCGCGTGTATGGAAAACATCTCCAATTTAAATTTTCCCTCATTTCTCTTTTCTGTTTTCTTGGTCAAATTATAAGTATATTTTTGTTCTCTTTTCTGATTCTTTTCACATTATCTGTGTTAACCAATTCTGTTCCTCTTTTTCTTTCTCTCGTTATTTACGCTTCATGTTATTTCTTTACGCTTCGGTTGTCGTCAGCCGATAATCTCTACAACTCACTCTCCCCATCGAAATCAGGTATTCCATTTTTTAAATTTTTTTTTACTGCTTGGATTTTTTTGTCTTGATCATTGCCAAACGATGCTTGTAATAAAATATCAAGTCTTTCAGCTGCTAGTCTACTGCTTAAATCCTACGTAATCAATGATCAAGGATCCGTAATCATAGGCATTTCCGATTAACGACAGAAAATGCTGGTCAGTGGAAAAGGAAAGATACTCCCCACAAAGAAAAAACAAAATGTCGGCACATCACCTGACGAAATTTGAAACGCTGTAACTGAAAAGATAGAAAAACTGTCTGAAGTTTTTATTTGTCAATCGATGTGACTTTGTAGTTTGTTTTTTTTTTTACTTTTGTTTTTTTTTTTAGATTTTAGAAATATCGTACAGTTTAAAAAACAGATCGGGTATAAATTTAAATAAGAGCCCGAAAGGGAAAATATGCACTGGGGCCTTCCAAATGATGCAGTTGCTGGTATTTACTTTTGACTGGAAGTCGTGTAAATGACGCCGGATGATGCAACACACTAAACCGATCTCGTGTAACAATAGTTGATTTACTAAGCGCTGCTTAGATGTGGCACAAGGCCGAATGTACGGGGTAACCAGTGAGAATCGAACTCACTACTAACAGGTTCCAGCGAAACAAGCTTGCTGAGCATGACACCACGTCGGGATGCCCACGTCGTCTAACAATAGTATATCTTTCAGAAATTAAGTATTATCAGATAAGAAAATAGAACTTAAAATAAGTAAAATTTTCATTCTTATGTCCTTCAGGACGTAGGCTATCATGGCTTTCCACATCTTTATGTTCTTGAAGTTCTTTATATATTTTTCTTGTTATTTATCCCAAACAACTAATTACATAAGCCCATCACTTATGTCACTTATGTCTTGCACTATATTTCCCTGTGTCTTTTTTCCGATATCAACTCTGTGAGTATCAGATCTGCCAAGTCCTTCTTTCTCATTACGTGTCTCAAAAAAATCAGCTGTCTTTTCCTGATCTAAACTTATTTATAAATGGAAATTTGTCTCTGTGTGTGTATGTGTGTCTGTGCGTGCGTGCGTGTGTGTGTGTGTCCGTTACCTATAGACTCCAAAACGGCTGAACCGATATTCTTGAAAATTTACACAGTTGTACTATAAGCGTCTGCGAGTGTTCTTAGCTAGGTATTGTGTCGATGTACCCCCGATAAATATCGAAAATAGATAATCGAAAAAAATCGGGTTATAGAAGGAGTGGTCCGATTTTAATCAAATTTGATACACTCATAGACAAACACATAAGAAACGATATTCAAAAGTTTCAAGGTTGGAATTCTTACAATAGTTCAGAAAATCGATAAAAATATATATATATATATATATATATATATATATATATATATATATATAAAAGACAAGATGTTTGTGTGTGTGTCTGTTTATCCTCCTGTATATCTGTATTTTTTCAGCCCTTTTATTTTAGTTTTTGCTTGCGGTTTGGCTCTAAATAGGTATAATTTTAGTTCTTAGTCTCAGCCATGATACCATTTACTCAGAGGACTTATTTAGACTTCAAAATCCAGTTTATGAGGAAAAAACTTATTTGATATCGATACCAGGAAATCAAAATTTGACTTATATGCATTCACTTTTTTTCAGTATACGGTTTTGCTTTAAGTGGAAACAACTATTGCTTTTTAGTCTTTCGTGCCAACGTCCAAAGAGTTTGAGCTCCAGGACCATGGATTAGTTTTAAAGCTTTCCTTACACCCGAACAACGCCGGGCTATACTGCTAGTGTTAATTATAAGTTTCCTTTTCCTTTATATTATCTTCGTTGCTCTCATGTTCAATTTATGGTGTCCCCGGAATCCTTTTCTAGAACCGCATTTCTACTGCTTCGTGTTTTTCCTGCATCTTTGAGGATATTGTCCAGCATTTGCTGCTATATAAGAGTGAAGATTTCAAGTAACACTCTAGTAATATTTCTTTTAACAAGCGGAAGAGTTAGTACAAAGTTAAATAGCAATTTAAATTAATGAACGTCCCAAGAGGGTAACCATGATTTAAGGACTTTCAAATAAAGCAGGCGCAGCCATTTAACTCCTTGGACAGTGCAGTGAGAAGCTACGGAAGAAGCTCAGAAAAGCGAAGGCAGATTAAAAAGTGTAATATATCATTTAGAAACGAATTATTAGTGGATATGAAAATACAATTCGAAATAAACAAAGTGTTTTGGACTGCTATGTAATTTCCAGGTAATTGTGAATCCTTGACAGGACCTTTGAGCAAAACAATGGATTTCCACAGTAAATGATTAATTATTGACAATGTTTATCTTATTGACAATGAATTGTTATATGAAATTTTTATCTGTTGATAATGTTTATCTTATTGACAATATATTCGATAATCGAATTTCACGTGAATTCATTGCATTCGCTTAAGCGCAAGTACCTTTGGGAAGAGTATTAATCCGTCTCTTCCCCCTGCGTATGGCTTAAATAACAGGATAGATTGGGTTCTATAGCCTGGACTGGCAACCAGTTTACAGCAGAAAGTAATGAAAGCCTAGCGCGAGATAATTCTCTGCCCAGTCAGTCATAGCTCTTAACAGACATGATCGCCAAAGCGTTTTTCATGTATGGCACTTCGCTGACTGATTCGATATTTTTTCATCTAAAGACAATATATATAGTATTGACAATACTATAGACACAGTGCCTTTCTATTGACAATAAATATCTTCAGTATTTACATTATTCGGACTATTGTTCTCATCTTTCTTGAAAGAAATAGTCCGAATAATGTATATTACTGTAAATACTTCCTCATCTCAGACAAATATTAAATATATTATTGAATATTGATTTTTATTTATTGACAATGTTTATCTTTTCTATTTTTCCCCATTTTTTTTATAATCATTTCACCCGAAGAAGACAGTTTATTGCCAACTTTGTGCAGAAGGTTACATGAGAGGAATGTTACGAAAAAGAGTGAGACTTTATCGGTGGTGGGGTCAGGAAGTTGGTAAGAGAAGTATGAGAATACTGATAATAGTTGAGGGGATGGAGAAAAGAGAGTGAGTGAGAGGATGCAAGTTAGTGAGATCGGAGATGACTATTGACTTTATATTTAAATTCTTGGAGATTGTAGCTGTCGGGGAAGCAAGTAAACGGAAGGGAATTCCACAGGCGGGAAGTGAGAGAAAAGAAGCTGTTGGAGTAGAATTTGCGTTTATATTTTATTGGTTTCACAGTAAAAGGGTGGGACCTAGCTGCCAATCTTGTGGGTCGAGTAAATTCATTCATAGGGGCTCAAGTGAACTAAGTTCGTCGGCGCAGAAGCCGTGAAAATATTTGTAGAAGAGACACAGAGAAGCCACATTGCGCCGGTGAGAAAGTGACTGTATCTGAAATGCAACGTCGAGATCGATCACATTACAGATTCTTTTGTGGATTTTGTCAAGGACTCCTAGGTGGACTGCAGGCGCAACCGACCAGATATGGCAGCAGTATTCAATACACGGGAAGATGGTAGATTTATATATGTGCAGGATGGTTTCAGACGGGAAAGAATTTCTGGCCCTAAACAAAGAACCGACCTTCTTGGAAGCGGATTTATCTATGGATTCTATATAGTCATTTTATATAGTTGTTCCACTTCTGCTGAGCAAAATCAAGCATTCTTATTTATTTTCGTGAGAATGGATTTTTTGTCAATTGACTGTTCTGCTACCCATTTACAAAATTTACTTTAGTGAGTTATTCACTGCTTTCCAATGGATTCAATATGGCTTGTATGGGTCAAAAGATGGGAAGTGTTAAAGAATGTTTTTTGTTTGAGAATCTGCAGGACATTATATGATCAGCCTGTTGAAAATAATTAGTACGTGTAGCATTTTATTCAACATTGAAATCATGTTGACAATATTTCTTGAGAGGTATGAATTGATTAAATTAAAAAAATGCTAATTGTTTGGTTGTAAGATTTTTCATTAGTTGTTTTTCTACGAACGCTGAGCAATAAAGTAAAATATGATACAGGCAAGAAAAAAGGAGTTATTCATTATTTTAACTAAGTTAAGCCTTGAATCACACAAAAGATCCTCTATGCTACTTATATATGCAGGTGTGTTTAGTGTTTGTTCGTTTATATATACCTGTGTTTATGCGTTTTCGATGTATACATTTCTTTCATCTGCTGAGCAGAATCAAACATTTTTTTTGTAAGTGCCTTGTCATTTCAAAACGTAGGCGACCATGGTCTTCCACGTGTCCCTATCCCTGGTGACTCTTACCACGCTTTCTCTTATTACACCACTCAACCCCCCTTCTGCCATCCAGCCGGTCAAGCCAGTCAAGTAAGTTAGACGCTGTTTTCCCCTGTCTCACCTTCCCTCTAGCTTGTCGGTTAGTATCAGGTTCTCCAAACCCTCCTTCCTCATTGCATGTCCCAGGAACTTTAGTTGTATCTTCCTGATGCTCAGTATTAATTTCATTTTCGTTTCCATCCTTTCCAAAATTTCAATATTGCTCACATGCTGGATCCATTACATTCGCAGCATCCTACTGTAGAACCACATTTCAGTTGCTTTAATTCTTTCTTTCATCTTCGATGATATTGTCCAGTATTTTCTGCCATATTGAAAAACTGATATCGCACAGCAATTCAGTACTCTCCTTTTTGTTTCTAGCTGAATATTTATGTTTCATAATACTCTACTCAGCTTCTGGAATGCGTCCTTAGACATTTCAATTCGCCTTAGGATCTCTGTGTTAGAACACTGTCCAGGTATTTAAATTTTTGTACCTGTTTGATTTTAGTATCCCAAACCTGTATTTGGCATTCTGGGCTGCTTTTTTTGCTGATGACAATGCGTTCGGTTCTCTTGCAGTTTATTTGTAATCCTTTACTTCATCCCTTACCTAAAACGAATTTATTTCTTATATAATACTAGTGGTATAGCCTGGCGTTGATCGGGTGTAATGAAACCTTTAAAACTAATCCATGGTCCTGGAGCTCAGATTCTTTGGGCGTTAGCACGAAAGACTAAAAAGCAATAGTTGTTTCCAGTTAAAGCGAAACCGTAGACTGAAAGAAAAATGAATGGATGTAAGTCAAATTTTGATTTACTGGCATCGATATCAAATAAGTTTTTTTCGTTGCAAACTGAATTTTGAAGGCTAAATAAGTCCTCTGAGTAAATGGTATCATGGCTGAGACTAAGAACTACAATTATACCTACTTAGAGCCAAACCCGAAGCAAAAACTAAATTAAAAGGGCTGAAAAACTGATTTTGATCACACCCAGTAGGGTATCAGGGATCGATTTCCAATTTCGGAGTCAAATAAGTCATCCGAGAATAGAACCGCAACCTTGAAACTTCTGAATATCGTTTCTTATGTCTTTGTCTATGAGTGTATCAAATTTGATTAAAATCGGATCACCCTTCTATAACCTGATTTTTTCGAGTATCGATTTTTTATATTTATCGGGAGTACCTCGACACAAAACCTAGCTAAGAACACTCGCAGACGCTTATAGTAGGACTGTGTGAATTTTCAAGAAAATCAGTTCAGCCGTTTCGGAATCTATAGGTAACGGACACACGCTCACACAGACACACACACATACACACACACACACAGACAAAGTTCCATTTATAAATAAGTTTAAAGTTTTTGTTTTGTTCGGGTTTTTTTGGGAAGAGGGTGTCATATGAAAGATAATTGCCAATGCGATATATATATATATATATATATATATATATATATATATATTAGGACCTTAAATAAGTTCTTGCTGGTTTTTCATGCAAAGTAAGTTTTATTACAAAACTTAATTAGAAAGCATGTCACTAAAACTATTGTTTATTGCTAACTACTTCTTTTCCCATCTTCTTGGCAGGATTAGAATTCAGGGTGGGATAAACGATGCGTCCTTTGAAGCTAACCACGAGTCAACCCATTTTGTTAGTGTCTTTCTAAGAAGGAAATTACTGCTCAGCCAGGCCATGTGCCATTGATAGGGACAAGTGATAACTGAACTGGAAAATGTCTGCTGAATACGGCGGGTTGGGTAAAACATCTCATGTAAACGTTTCCAAGTAGATGTTCACTCGTTTTGCAACATGTGGCTTAGCAGTGTCATGTTGGAAAATCACTTTATCATGTCTCCGCTCGAATGGTGGCCATTTTTCTTCAATGGTTTCGGTCATTTTGAGCTACTAAACACAGCGGATCCCTTCCCTACCAAATGCAGAGCAGAAGGTCTGAACCATGGATATTCGGTTTAGCCGCCGATATTGATACATCGCCTGGCTTAACCTATAATCTTCTACGCTTAGGATTATCGTAGTTTATCCGAATTTCATCGCCGGGCACGATATGACACAAAAAACTTTTTTTCTGTCGTTGAAGCAGCTGTGAAGACGTGAAAAGACGGGGTTCACCGTCTCTCAACTTCAACTGTCGTTACCCAGTGCCCTTGTTTTTGAATAATTCCTAATGCTTTGAAACGTTTCGGAACTTTTGTGTGATCAACTTCAATGATTCTGCAAGTTTAGTTTCCGTCTAACATCAATTTTCATGAATTAATGCCCCGTCTTCAAACTTTTTCTGTGCACCAGAGCGTTCTTTATCTTCAATATCAAAATAATTATTTTTGATTGCGTGTAAACCAATCTCTGCATGTTGTTTCCGAAAAAACATGGTCGCCGTAAGTCTCAATAAGAATTTTGTATGCTTCAGCTGCAGATTTCTTTTGAAAAAATTAATGCAGTAAAAAACTCCACAAATAAAATTTCTTTGGCACGAAATCCGACATGTTTAACGCTATGAAAAACAAACTTGTTTATACTTCGGCGAAATAATATCGTTACACTGAATTTCTAGCTTGCTTATAGTACTGCCTTATATATTCTTTACTAACTGAGACTACACGCACGTAGTTCTGGAACGCCATTTGTTAGAAAACAGCAAAAACATATTCAACTTCCTAATATATATTCAGGGTGTCCATAAAGTTCGTGTGCACTTTAAAAAATTATAACTTTATTTGTATTTGCGATAGAAATAATTTATTAAAAGAATTAGAAAGAATTAAATCTATATATTTTAATGTAGCAATTTACAGCCTGAAATCACATTAGTTATTTTAGCTTTCAAATCATCTAATGAACTAAGTTTGGTTGCATACACAATTGGTTTCACATGTCCGTTGAAACCATGGATCAAATTGATTCTGAAGAAAAGAAATATATTTTACTGATCTAAAAATTGTTGCAAATTGTGTAGTAAAAAATTATTCAATAACTATACTTAAAACTAGGTACATTAAATTTTATAACATTTTTTACAGATTAATTTTTATCACAAATACAAATAAAGTTATAATTTTTTAAAGAGAACACGAATTTATGGACACCCTGGATAGATAGATAGATAGATAGATAGATAGATAGATAGATAGATAGATAGATAGAGAGATAGATAGAAAAAAAGAAAGAAAGAAAGAATGTTAACATCGAAATTGTTATTTTTGAAGAATATTTATTTATCTTAACAGTTTTCACTCAGATAAAGATGGGTGTAATTATGCCACGATTTGTCTCGTATACGTTAGCCTAAATAGATTTTCAACTTCACCATAATAATAACCTTTGTAACTGTAGACACCCAAACCAATGCCTCATTCTTAATAAATGTTTAACGAAATCCCTGATATATATATGTGTTCGATTACATCCGTGGAGAATCTCAAAGATGAGAAAATGTATATCGGAAACACAATGACCATATTTAAAAAGCTCTTTTACAATCATCTCTCATCCTTCAATCACAAAGAAAAACAAAACATGACGTCGCTTTCCAAGTAATTTTGGAAATTAAAAAACAAAAATAAAACATCTAAAGTTAAATAAAAAATCCTCAAACAAGCAAGAACATCTAAATCAATAAAGGAAACATGTATCCTTTGCCTTCAAGAAAAAGTTGAAATCATTAAATACATGAATCGCAACAGACTTTTAAACCATAGGCATGAAACAACAGTAAACTGCAAACACATTAAAGAACTAACCTTACAATCATGCTAAAAATACTACAACGCCAAAGGTAGGACACCTTAGAGACGATAAACCTTTATAGTATTAACAGCAATTATATATTTTACCTATTCCACACCACAAACTGTGATCTATTTTAAAGTTTTATAGAAAAAAGTAATTTCCTAAATTTAAAATTAAGGTTAAATATACAAAATTAGGTTAATTGTAAAAACTGAATTTTAATACAAAAATATTGTATAGTTGTACAAATAAACATTAAAGATAGGTCCAATCTTATTCCTACCCACCCTTACATTTTCTTACTCTCTCCTTTTACTAAACCCGAAGCATGAAGTCCAGACATTAGGCCATAAAACTATATCTCATCTTCTAATATTAAATCTCTCTACAAAATTCCCGACACATTCATTAATCTACTCTATGCCCTACCGTATCCCTCTTTTCAAAATTCTAACAGACAATTTACAAGACTTATTCCCTTGTCACTAACCCTTATCAAAATCCCACACACAACTTGCCAAATATAAGAAAAGAGGCTTTCAATTTCTTTCAATATCACCTGAAGTGACATTGTAATTTCTATGTCGAAACAAATGTACACTTTGTAGTGGATAAAAATTTGAACATGTTCTAAACTATAAGTTATAATATATATACTGAAAATATACATATTGCCCTACGTCTGTGGTGCCATTGGCGGTTTATGCATTACTCTCCAGCAAAAAATTGAATTCTTTCGTTGACTGGCGTGTGTATACACCGCTCATATATAACACGCTAAAATTTCCCTTCTCAGATTCCATGCACCTCTGGATTAGTAGGTAGCGACTCCGAGTGACACCAAATAGGTCGACGCCGGCCAGAAGCAAGTGGATGTCTATTCACACTGATGAGTTGTGATACGGGCTTGTATGTGAATGGCGAATATATACATATTAGTCATCCACATACAAGCCTGGTTCGCTGTATCACAGCTCATCAGTATGGCTAGACACATGCACTCGCTTCTGGCCGGGATCGAAACTCGACCAAATTGGTGTGAGTCGGAGTCGCTACTCCCTAATCCATCGACGCATGGCATCAGAGACGAGAAATTTTAACGTGTATATATATATATATATATATATATATATATATATATATATATATATATATATATATATATATATATATATATAATATATTCTGTCTTAGTCGATTTTTTATCATATATATATATATATATATATAATATATATATGATAAAAAATCAGACTAAGAACAGAAATGAATGGAAGAGTAAGATTCTTAATTGGCTCCTCTTTTATACGTTTTTTCTGTCTAAATTAATTTATTCTTAACAAGAGTATACATCTCAAAAACAGTAAGGATGACACTCTCGTAAACGGAAATGAATGAAGTAAAGAAGTTAGTAAACAGAAAAGCATTTGAATAACATTTTCATGCGAAAGAATGAATTTAAAATAAATGATATGTAACGGATGTAAGTGAAAACGAAGAAGAAGGATGTTAGCATCTTATATGCAAGAAGGAGTAATAAAATAAAAGGAATAATAAATCTATCCATGGAGTTGAAACAAACGTATTTTAGATGTTTGAAAAAGAAGACAATGAGAGAAAATATAATAAAGTTACAAAAGAATATCTATTTACTAAAAAACTATAAGGTGAGATATGCTCGCATATTATCGATACTTAAACACAGACATGTTTTCAAAAAGTCGTTATGATGGCGTCTCGCTAACGCTTTGTTTGAAATCAACGCATGACCGCGGGGATTGAACCCTTTCGCTCCACCGCACACAGCATATGAAGCGAACAGAAAGTTTTCTCTCTTTTTTTTTGTACAATATTTAAAAAATGACTTGCATCCACCTCCTTCCGTTACAATGACCTTTCAGTCGGTCTTGCGTCCATTGTGTACACATCACCTTATCGTCCGGAAATAATTTCAGCACCATCTGTCGGGCATTGTTTCAACTTGTTAAACAGGACTTGTTTGTGTGATTTTTATTTACATAATTGCTGTTTAGTTATTGGTTGTGTTTTAAATAACTTCCGTTTTTATATTAACTATATTCTTAAAAAAATAATAAAGATTAAAAAATTACATTTTACACAATTCTATATTCACTATTGTGATGTGCCTTGTGGTACAGTGGTTATCGACTGGGAAAGGGAAATCGTGGAGCCTAGCTCGAATTGACTTACGCGCAAATACCATTGGGAAAGGCATTAATCCTCCTCTTCCCTTCAGCTGTGAGTTATGCAACAGGACAGCTTTGGTTTGCACCCAGCCTACCGCTGAAAGTAGTGGTAACCTACTGCAGGAAAATCTTCTGCCCAGTCAGTCATGTCTCTTTCGAGACATGATCGCCCAAAGCGTGTATCACGTATGGCACTTAAATGACTGACATTCAGCATTGACTTGCAGTGACTTGTTGCATCAAGCAGCTGTTCACTGACCTTTGTCTTGAATCCCGCTTGAAGAAGCCCGTGAATCTACATTATATTTTAGAATGTTTATGTCATGGAAACTTTTTTTCAGGGATCTAAAACAGTACTAATCGATTAATAAAAGACCAGGTAAATATGGTAGGTGGAGTTAGAACAGGCTAAATGTGTTTAATCGCTGTTATAGGCGTGTAAAAAGTATATCACAGTAATTGATTCTTAACTGCCACATGTAGTTTTGTTGATACGTTTTTGATTACAGTCTGTTCTTAAAAACGAGTTATATATAAAAATTATATATCAAAACTTTTATTCCAGCCTGTTAGCAGGTTTATAGATATCAACGCGTCAAAATATGATCAAGATATACAGCTGCTAACAATGAATCTGTCTTTCAACAACCTGACAAATCCCCTTAAATTATGTCTCGATTCCACTCTGGGTAACTACGCACAAATTCTGCAAAAGGCCTTTTGTACAGTTACAAGTACACGGAAGGGTAATCAACGTCATTGAAAGTAAAGAAAATATGAATTATGTTTAAAACAATTTGCTTTTAGGCCCGGTTTCGAATCGGGCCTAGCACTACTTATGGAAGTATAGAGTTGTCACTTAGGTATCTTCGCTCTTCCTATTACCGCCAACAAGTTGTTACTGACGCAATCAGTTGGAGTATTGGCTTCTTTCTGTTCAGACTCTTACCCGGACTCTGATTATATAAGACTACTGGTGCAATTTTCTAACTTTCGGCTCCTGCAGCTGTTGTTCCCGAAAGATTTTATCCATTTATTTTACTTCCTTTTGGACGGTGGGTGATTGATTCGAAGATCTTACTTTGTAGGTCGTAAAACAATCATAAGAAACATTTCATTCTCGGACCGAGAAATCGGAGAGCCGGGTCGAGTAGAGTCGATTTCACTACAGTAACTTGGGAAACGTATATATCTATCTTATCTCGAACCACAAGTTCATTCTCGGAAAAACACATTTTTGCTCCCTTAAGTAAATCTGGGTTCTAAACCAATAACACGTTTAAAGAAGAAAACAATAATTTTCAACAGGTAGCTTCATTCACTTAGGCGCAAATACCCCTGAAAAAGGTATTTATCCGTCTCTTCCCACCAGGTATCGGTTAAATAACAGTACAGATTGGGTTTTATAGCCCTGGTTGGAAACCAGTCTACGCAGAAAGTAATAGCAACCTACTGCGGGATAATCTTCTGCCCAATCTTTCGAGACACGTATAGCACTTAACTGACTGAATTTCATAATTAGTAATAAAAAAATAATTTCATCAACTATAAGAAATTCGCCATCAGTTCCACTGACATAGAAAGCAAGGAAGAAATGTATTGTTTATGGTCATCAATTTATACAATTTAATGATAGAATGTCTATCTGGTGTGGGCGATAATGGGAACCTCGCTGCCGAGCTTGAAAAGGAACTCCAATCCGTGGTGGATTGGGGTAAGAAATTGCTCGTAAACTTCAATGCTTCCAAAACGAACCTGCTATCAATTAACCACCATAGACAACCACACCTACCTCCCATTAGCATGGAACAGGCTTGGCTCCCAGAGAGTAAAACACTACGCCTGCTTGGCCTCACACTCTCAGCGGACCTAAAGTGGAATGACTATATCGAATCCATTGTTAAATTCGCTGCTATGAAAGTCGGTTCTCAGTGCAGGGCCCGGAAGTTCTTTCAGTCTGAATCTATCCTGCACATGTATAAATCTACCATCCGCCCGAGTATTGAATACTGCTGCCACATCTAGTCGGCTGCCCCTGCTATTCACCTCGGGCTCCTTGACAAAATTCAACGGAGAATCTGACACCGCCTGCAGTCACTCTCTCACCGGCGTGACGTGGCTTCCCTGTGCCTCTTCTATAAATACTTTCACGGCTTCTGCTCCGATGAACTTAGATCACTGGTGCCCCCTAGGTACGAATTTTCACAAGATACTAGATTAGCAACTAGGTCCCACCCTTTTACAGTGAAAACGATAAAATGTAACCGCATTTTTTACTCCAACAGCTTCTTTTCTCGCACTTCCCGCCTGTGGAATTCCCTTCCGCATACTTGCTTCCCCGACAGCTACAATCTCCAGGAGTTTAAATGTAAGGTCAATAGACACCTCCTAACACACTAACTCGCACCTCAAACACTCTTCCTATGTGCCTCTTTACTCGTCTATCACACTCCTTCTGACATTTCCTATAACCAATCGCTCTCTCAGCACATTCACCTATGTAACCACATGCGCAATAGTGGCAGTGGAATGCCTTGCTTGGGGTGAAATGATTAAAAAAATGCGTAGTAGATAAGCTTATGCGTTAAAAATACACGTAGGATGCTTGGTAGAGTAATTGGTGGCGAATCGAACAGAGAAATCTTCGAGTAGATTCGAGTTTACTACATTTACTTGCGAAACGTATGTATTGATCTTACCTACCAACGCAACTAACTTACATAAAACCGACATCAGTTAAGTGCGATACGTACTACACGCTTGGGCAATCATGTCTCGAAAGAGACATAACTGACTGGACAGAAGATTTTCTCGCAGTAGGTTATGATTACTTTCTGTGGTAGACTGGTTGCTAACAAATGCTATAGAACCCAGTCTGTTCTGTTATTTGACCCATAGCTGGAGGCAAGTGAAATGAAAGTTTAATTAAAATTTCGAACGTGTTAGAAGGGATTTATGAATCTTTTTTAAAAATTATAACAAAATTTTATCTTTTCTCTTGATAATAGCATAAACATTTTGATGATAAAACTTTGTTTTTATTAATTTTGAGCCCTTTTAACATCATAACATGCTGTTTTTTTTTGTTTTTGTTTTTTTGGCACTTGAGTGGAGGTACCTAAATTCGTATTTTCTTTTTTCTGTTTGACTACAATCCCCTTCTCATAGATGATAAAAAATAACAAATATGATTTTCTCAACAATTTTCTATTAAAAATTTACCTGTATAATTTGTTTTTCGGTGCATATTTGAAAGAAGTATGCATATTTTTTTTTCTTTCTTTCAAATGTTTGTTTTTACTTTTCATAAGCGGGAAGGAAATACAGATGTTGAGTCAAGGATAATTTTTTAAAGCAATAAATTTTAATCGCCCAATAAAGTTTTTAATCGACTGAGTCGATCGGGCGAGTGAAATCTCAAACGCTACTCTTGAGTTATACTGAAAATCCGGAAGAAAGACAAAGTCAAAAGGTCAAGTATAAATGCAAAAATTGTTTAACAGAAAACGTTTAGTAAAATGTAAAAATCATTTTTTATGTAACTGGCTTTTAATTGAGATATTGTAAGTTTTTTTTCGGAAACATAGTAATCCATTTTCAATGAGACAAGCATTGTCAACAGATAAAAATTTACAACAGAAATTAAAGCTATATAGATTTCATATCGAGGTTAATGATAAATAGTTAAAGTTTAAGTATAGAAATTCACTGCCAATAAAAATAATTGTCAATAAATAAATATTTACTATAAAAATCTAGTGTCAATAAGATAAACATTGTCACGAGATAAAGATTTCTAATAGAATTCCATTGTAAATATAATTAACAATGTCAATACATAAACATTTCCTATAAAAATCCATTATCAATACGATAAAGATTGTCAAAATGTAAACATTTCGTATGGAAACCATTGTCAATAATATAAACATTGTCAATAGATAAAAAAAATTATTATAGAAATCCATTGTCATCAAGGTGTAAAGAAAACCAGAGTTGTCATTAATTAATATCTATCTTTGTTTCTCTTTGTTTTACCCAATCGTAGATGATAAAGCCACTAGTGTAAAGGGGACTGCGAAGAAGGAAAGAAAATGAAATGACATTTGTGGATAGAAAGACAATAAAGAAACGGTGTAGAGGTGGACGCAAGATGGCGATTAATGTAGCAGTTAAAATTTGAAGATCACAGATGGCAAGTAAGTAAATATTCAGATGACATTTCCACTGTCTACTCTTTACAGGATGTGCGTTGTGGTGCAATGAATATCGACTCGGAACAAATCGGGGAGCCGAGTTCGAAATCCAGTTAAATTCTTTGCAGCCACTAACGCACAAAAACCCTTAATCCGTCTCTTCCCTCCAGTTATGGGTTAAATAACAGGACAGATTGGGTTCTATACCCTTGGCTGGCAACCAGTCTACCGCAGAATGCAATGGCAATCTACTGCGGGATAATCTTCTGTCAGTCGTGTTTCATTGAGACATGATCACCCAAAGAGTGTATCACGTATGGCACTTAACTGATTTAACCTTTACAAGGCCAGAAAGAAAGGAAGGAAGAATTTTTTTTTATGTTTGATCCTAGCTTTGAGCAAGTTAGAATTGTAATGATCGGGGAAACATTCTCATGGAAGTCGTTTACATTGAGTAGGGGCTCGAAGAAAGAAGCTGCTAGAATGGAAATTATTTTCCCTAAAAAATTAGTGAAGATATCTTTGTTAGTTTGCTACTATGTAAGCAGCATGGCGTTTCCCTGCCGAGATAGTCTAAACTGGCAAGACCACATTTTGTGGAAGAAGCGATAGAGTATATACCGCCTGTAGAAGAGTGGTAGGAGGGCTGAAAAATAATTCACCTACAAGGACTTGGAGACACTTTTAGACACCATCAAGCCTGGAGAGTGAGGTCTGAGTAGATTCCGTCCAAATATGACACTCTTTTTAACCAGATCTGGCTCTTGTAAAGGTAGAAGATAACAAAATGTCGAATAATTATTGCAGCGGTACTGGGAGTCGACCATATCACTTCCGGTTATATCTAGCTATTTTAACAATAAACCGGTGAGCCAACCTCTTAGAATGCATATATTTATGTGGGTGAGGTACCAAGGAAAAGAACTTCCTTAGAATAATCGATATGAAATCGTTTTTAGAACAGAAGCAGGGAGATCAAGGTACGACGGTGGAAATGTGAATGAAGTTAAATTGCTACGTCAGGGTCGGTAATATTGCAGATCATTATTTGAATCCCGAAAAACAGGTGGATACGCTGATCGGATATAGAAGTAATAATCAATAAACAGAAGAAAGGTAGATTTCTAAACGTCCTACATGGTTTCTGGTGTGAATTGTGATCTGGCACGACACAGTGATCCTCGCAACTTAGCAATTGACTCCATCTAATCCTCACACTTCATGTTAGTGGAAAACGTGAGATCAATGATAAGTCACCCTCCCAGAAGTTAGCATGAGACGTGCTGATTGGAAGGGAACAAGGGTCTCTATGATGACTAAAGAACAGCAGTTTCTTTTTTAGAGGCGTTAAAATTAACAGACCATTTCTTGCACTATACCACTGCCCGGCCGGTCGCTGTTGGTTTCGATCCAGATAGCTGGTCGTAGATTGACTCTGTCACTGTGTTCTCCCTTGTCCCACGTTCTGTTGACTACCTTGTGTTGATTAATCACAAGGTAGTCACGTGAGTTTTCCACTAGCTATCAGTCAGTCAGTTAAGTGCCATACGTGATACACGCTTGGGCGATCATGTCTCGAAAGAGACATGACTGACTGGGCAGAAGATTATCCCGCAGTAGGTTGCCATTGCTTTCTGCGGTTGACTGGTTGCCAACCAAGGCTATAGAACCCAATCTGTCCTGCTATTTAACCCATAACTGGAAGGAAGAGACGGATTAATACCTTTCCCAAGGGTATTTGCGCGTAAGTGAATACAATGGATTTAGCTGGAATTCGAAATCGGCTCCCCGGTTTCTCGTTCCGAGCCGATATCCACTGTACCACAACGCACATCATCACTAGCTATCACTCTGCCTAACTAAACCAAACTGGGAAGCGTGCACAGAATTAAGTAATAAATGTAAGAGATATAACACCAAAAAAAAAAAAATGTAAGTGAACCCACGTCTGAAGTGTTATGAAATAATGTCTTTATATACAGATTATACAGAATAGTCTCTTGAATAATTCCCAATCCTTGCTTCTATCAAACTGGTAACGGAACGGACGTTTCTTAACTAAATCGAATTATTCTCCTAAGTAATAACGAGAAATCTGGCTGGCCGCAGCTTGCTGCTCCGAACAGATATCTAAGTCCGTTTTAAGTCTAGTAAACCTGTTGCTTGTTTTCCGGAATGTTACGGAAATTGTTGGAGTGCTGGGTTATTCTCTTCATTTAGCAATTTCAAACTTTGTCTGCAAATTCTCTTCTTGTCTGTCTCTAACTCTGGTTGGTTGATTGGCGACAGGCTTCTCCACGATCGGAACCCAGCGGCATGGCAATCATCACTCTGTCTCTTTATTTCTTCGGCTGGGAACTGTCTTTGGTCATTAGGTCTCTAGATCGGGAAATCGAACTCTCTGCCACTCGAGCTGCAACTCTGTAACTGCAATTGAAAAATGCATTCAGTTGTCAATCTCAAATACTTTGTCTGCAAAATTACTTCTCTTCTGTCTTTAATTCAGTTTTGGCAGGCAGGTTCTGTGGTTGGCGCCCAACAACAACTTTCTCCGTCGTTACATTTCTAAATTCCTCTTAGTATGTTCTCTTATGATCTATAAGATCAATTAGAAGATTTTTCCAGCTATAGCTAATAATTAATTAATAAAATTAATTATCTTCGATCCGCTCCAAAATATTGTTATAGCTCAAGTTAACTGCTCGGTGTTTATTTTAGAGAAGCCAATTTTACTTTATCGAAATTAGCGAAACATCTATCAAGGCCGGAGTAATTACCGAAACTGGAATTGATAATATCCACAAAGATGGCTTATAAAGATGAGAAACAAGTTAGGTCCAAGGATAGAGCCCTAGACGGCCCACACATTAATGTGAAGGGAGCGAGAAAAGTGACCGTAAGGCTAATTGGAAAACAGCGTTCTCATATAGCAAGTAGAGTTTTACTGTAAACTGTAAATCATCACTAGAAGGATTTGCAGTGGTCAGGAAATTATGTTATTGACAGAATATATATATAGAGAGAGAGTTTGAGTTTTATTTAACGGCATATCAAGCTGTGTGGGTTATTTAATGCTAAAAAGGTGGGGTTTTAAGGCTATTTAAAATATTTACTTATAGTAAATGCAATCTTTTGTTTTTAATCTTTTTTATTTTAGAAAACTGAAAATGTCTATTAGTTTTGTATTCAAAAATGTTTTGCTGAGAATATTTCTTTCTTCAAAAATGTGTTATAAAATGTTTTCTTCAAAATTGTATTGTTGGTAAACTTTTCCTTCAAAAATATATATTTTCTACAAAAGTCTATTTTTATTTATAAATATTTCTATAAAAATCTATTTATATACTTTCATAGAGTTTTTACCCCTTTGGGGATTAAATATTTGCCCATAGCTGGGACCCTAACAGGTTCTACCACTCCTGGTCAGGGTGGACATGGGAACAACAGCAATTACGAAGTGGTTCTATGCTCCTCACAACCTCCAAATCAGAAGCCTTGCTGCCGGATCAGTTTACCGTGATGCGCAAGAACTATTAACAGAAGAGTTATTTAATAAATAACAGACCTCAAATGGAACCACTATATTGAATCCATAGCAAAATCTACTGCTAAGAAGGTTGGGTCACTATGTCGATCCAGGATGTTTTTTCCACCTGAATCCATCCTGCATATATACAAGTCAACCATCCGTCCGTGCATGGAGTACTGCTGCCATTTATGGTCAGGTGCCCCTGCCGTTCTCCTCAGTGTTCTTGACAGGCTCCAAAGGCGAGTCTGTAATGTGATAGGTAGTGATCTGGTGGCTCGACTGCAGCCACTTCCCCATCGTCGAAATGTGGCCTCCCTTTGTCTGTTCTATAAATACTTTCATGGCTTCTGCTCAGACGAACTTAAGTCACTGATGCCTCCTCAACAGGTGTTTACTCGTGCAACCAGACTGGCAACTGGGTCCACCCATTCACAGTCAGGTTAGCCAAATGCACACTAATTCTACTCCTGCAGCTTCTTCTCTCGCACTTCCTGCCTGTGGAACTCGCTCCCGTATTCTTGCTTTCCTGACGGCTACAACCTCCAGAAATTTAAATGCAAAGTCAATACTCATCTACTAACCACTGGACTCTAGCTCTCTCCCCACCCCCGTATAACCTTCCCTTTCTCTCCACCTATGTATCTGTCATCGCACCTGCTTTCTCAGCTTTCTATTGTTCCTCTCTAGCTAGTTTGTACTCCTCACTCTTTTCTAATTAATCTTTTTACATTTATGTAACCCCCTGCACATCAGTGCCGTTTCCGCCTTGCTCGGGGTGAAATGATTAAAAAAAAAACAGAGTCAGTATATTAACGCATTGAAAATATTGATGTGACCTATTGTCTTTCATCAGCAATTAATGCAATGAATTTATATAATATATAAGGATTATTTTATAATTTTTGCACAGAAAAACTAGACGTGCTTGGCAGTCTTCAATAATTAATGCAAAACCTGTATAAAAGAAATTGAATTTCTAGAGGACTTTCTTTAAGGAAGAACCATTAAAAGGATGTCGCATGTAACTCAAAAAAAGAATAGTGACAAAAGAAAGACGAGCATTTCACGCTCATTCAAACAAAATATTAAGAAGGACATCTCCACTAACAAAGGATATAGTAATAACAGTGATCTATCATTGTTTAAAAAGTGTTTCAACGAACAGTATTTATAAGTTTTAGAATATAATAACAAGGGTTGTTCAGTTGCTGAATTTTTCCATAGAGGCATATCAATTTTTTATGGGTCATGTAATGCAGAAATTTAACTTTCTTCAGAGCTTTGAAGTAATAAAAATATGTTATTCTTTCACAATTGAATACCTGATAAATTATACAGAGATTTTGTGTATATGCATCTTTGTGTTGATATAATTACTAAAGGTGGTGATGCTTGTTTCATATTATCCTTTCGTTAAAGTTATATTTTATTATAATACTATTTGGATTAATTCCATGTTTTTTGTTTAGTCCGTAGGTTTTATTTAGTTGTCTATAGCAGTTATTTAATGCCGAAATCTAATCCGAAATATTTTGAACTCAGGTACATGTTACAACTACGAATAAAATGCATTGATGGTCATTTTGCTATAAAATATATTGTTGATCATTCTATATAGGAATTTGCAATATTGTTATTTTTGGTCAGCTTACGATAAAAATAATGTTCTGCTTTATTTTGGGTGTTTGTAATTTGCCCATAGAGATTACCATTCTGGGTCACAGTGACCTAGAATGGTGATTTATTTTTTTTGTCTTTTTATTTCTCAGCGTAGCTTACATGGGGCAGAAGTTCAAAATTATAAGTTTCTCAGTGTGGATCGAACTCACTATTTAATAGTAATTGATCTAGTGAGTCAAGCTTGCTAACTATTACAATACGTAAAGCAACCAATTCTGAAAGAGTGAACGCCGGGTTGTTAGTAAAAGAACGTGCATATTAGAAATTGAAGCTATCAAAGAGGTGCGACATATTATTTAGGATGCTTATTAAGAGAGGATGGAAAGCGAAACATGAAAATCCGTCATAGCATTGGGATAAAAATACATTCCTTCTAAGAGCTCCGCAACGTATTAAGAAACAGAAAAATTAGCAACGTATTAAGAAGCAGAAAAATCAGCAACGTATTAAGAAGCAGAAAAATCAGCAAAGTATTAAGAAACAGAAAAATAAGCAACGTATTAAGTAACAGTAAAATCAGCAACGTATTAAGAAACAGAAAAATCAGCAACGTATTAAGAAACAGAAAAATAAGCAACGTATTAAGTAACAGTAAAATCAGCAACGTATTAAGAAACAGAAAAATCAGCAACGTATTAAGAAACAGAAAAATAAGCAACGTATTAAGAAACAGAAAAATCAGCAACGTATTATTAAACAGAAAAATCAGCAACGTATTATTAAACAGAAAAATCAGCAAAGTATTATTAAACAGAAAAATCAGCAACGTATTATTAAACAGAAAATCAGCAAAGTATTAAGAAACAGAAAAATAAGCAACGTATTAAGAAACAAGAAAATCAGCAACGTATTAAGAAACAGAAAAATCAGCAACGTATTAAGAAACAGAAAAATCAGCAACGTATTAAGAAACAGAAAAATCAACAACGTATTAAGAAACAGAAAAATAAGCAACGTATTAAGAAACAGAAAAATCAGCAAAGTATTAAGAAACAGAAAAATAAGCAACGTATTAAGTAACAGTAAAATCAGCAACGTATTAAGAAACAGAAAAATCAGCAACGTATTAAGAAACAGAAAAATAAGCAACGTATTAAGAAACAGAAAAATCAGCAAAGTATTAAGAAACAGAAAAATAAGCAACGTATTAAGTAACAGTAAAATCAGCAACGTATTAAGAAACAGAAAAATCAGCAACGTATTAAGAAACAGAAAAATCAGCAACGTATTAAGTAACAGTAAAATCAGCAACGTATTAAGAAACAGAAAAATCAGCAACGTATTAAGAAACAGAAAAATAAGCAACGTATTAAGAAACAGAAAAATCAGCAACGTATTATTAAACAGAAAAATCAGCAACGTATTATTAAACAGAAAAATCAGCAAAGTATTATTAAACAGAAAAATCAGCAACGTATTATTAAACAGAAAATCAGCAAAGTATTAAGAAACAGAAAAATAAGCAACGTATTAAGAAACAAGAAAATCAGCAACGTATTAAGAAACAGAAAAATCAGCAACGTATTAAGAAACAGAAAAATCAGCAACGTATTAAGAAACAGAAAAATCAACAACGTATTAAGAAACAGAAAAATAAGCAACGTATTAAGAAACAGAAAAATCAGCAAAGTATTAAGAAACAGAAAAATAAGCAACGTATTAAGTAACAGTAAAATCAGCAACGTATTAAGAAACAGAAAAATCAGCAACGTATTAAGAAACAGAAAAATAAGCAACGTATTAAGAAACAGAAAAATCAGCAAAGTATTAAGAAACAGAAAAATAAGCAACGTATTAAGTAACAGTAAAATCAGCAACGTAGTAAGAAACAGGAAAATCAGCAACTTATTAAGATCAGAAAAATTAGATTTCTGACAAATATAATTGCAATACAAAAGAGAATGAAAAGAATGATCACGTTCTCAGGCTGCCACTTATAAAATTGATAAAATGCAAAGAATCTGCAATATTATTCGTCTTGATCTGGTATCAGGGCTTCAGTCACTTTATCACTGCGTAAGGTTGCCTACTTTGCCTTTTCCATAAAAATCATTCATGCTAACTGTTCGGATGAGTTCTTCGCGATGGTGCCTAGACACTTGAATTTAAGTGCAGTTCTGGTGTTTGTGATCCCATCAATTTACAGTTAAATAGGCTTGTGATCCACTGGATATCGACTCGGAACGAGAAATTGGAGAGCTGAGTTCGAATTCCAGTTGAATTCGTTGCAATCATATACGCGCAAATACTCTTGGGAAAGGTATCAATCCGTCTCTCCCTCCCAGTTATGGGTTAAATAACTGGACAGATTGGGTTCTATAGCCTTGGTTGGAAACCAGTCTACCGCAGAAAGAAATGGCAACCTACAGCGGGATAATCTTCTGCCCAGTCAGTCAAGTCTCTTTCGAGACATGATCGCCCAAGCGTGTATCACGTATGGCACTTAACTGACTGACTGAGGTTAGATGTACCCGTAAGTTCTATACTAACAGTTTTTTTTCTTGAATTTCTCGCTTATGGAAGTTTCTTTCAACTACTAGCTTTCCAGACAAATTTTATCTGCAAAAGAAGTAAACATAATACCAATCGCTATCTACTTTCCCCTTTATTACTCTTTCCCTGTTCTCCCTCCCTAACGATGCCCCTATTATTTTTAGCTTTTGCATACCCATTATCTTCGCTAGGTCTCAGGGGCTTTACTGCCCTTCTTGGGGTAAACAATTAAAAAAAAAAACAATTACTCACAATTGATACAAACTGAAAAAAGAAAAAAACAAGAAGCAAATAAAACGGCATTTTTTTCTTTTTCTATTTGCCGTGTCCCTTCAGGACGTGGGCAATCATTGCCCTTTTCAGTTCCGTGTTCTTTGTAGTTCATAATAGTTTTTGTCTTTTTTCTTTGCTTAAACTTATTCCACCATAAATGTACACAAACTCGCTATGCGTTGATTTTCGCTGTCCTGTGAGTAACATATTTCTCAAGCCCTCTTTCCTCATTATGTGTCGTAGTAATTTCAATTGTCTCTTTTTGATATTAAGTATAAATTTTCTTTTGTTTCCATTTTCTCTAAAGATTCATTGTTGAATACATGTTCTGTTCAGCTGAAATGGTGATATTTTAAGCGTAGTTTAGATGTTGTACAAGTCGGAATGTACAAATAAGGATTGAACCAACTACTCAGTGGTAATTCTCCTCGTGAGACGAGATTGATAAACATTACACCACGACGAGGGCCCCTGACCAGATTAAATGAATAACAAAACAGTGTTCA
The DNA here is from genome assembly GCA_037127315.1 of Ascarosepion bandense. NCBI lineage: Eukaryota > Metazoa > Mollusca > Cephalopoda > Sepiida > Sepiidae > Ascarosepion > Ascarosepion bandense. The sequence continues at coordinate 864,249 of JBBBDQ010000992.1, forward strand.
GGAGAAATAAAAGAAATAACATTTTCATAAGAGCTGCTAAAGAGAGAAATTGTGGAGAACATTGATCGCCTAAATCGTAAGGGGTCACGGCACATTATGACAAAGAAGTGGTTAGGAACTAAAGTAAAGGTGTTGCTGACAGAATAGATCTACATTTATGATAAAATATGCTAGCAGATGAAATGTGCCTAATGGGCTACCAGTCTTTCTAATTGCTTTTGGACAGACGCCCAAACTAGTTATATACTAAGCGTTAGTTCGCCTGGTGCAGGGCGATATCTGACGGCAACACCTGGAGATCAAACTAACTCTGCTTGTGAAAGGTATCTGAGAGTTATGGGGCAGCTTTAAGAACTTATTTAAGATTAATAACTTATTCGAAGATAGACAAAAAGGAATAATTGTACAAACTGCACAAAAAATAATCTAAAGTGACTGTACAAAATAAACAAAAATACTAAACAATAATATTTTCGGACAAAATCCAATTTCGACTTTTCACGTTGGGAACACGTCATTGCCGCCAGATACTATCATATATATATATATATATATATGTGTGTGTGTGTGTGTGTATGAGTTCGCGAAAAGTTTTTATCACATATATATATATATATATATATATATATAGAAAGCTATATATATAATGTTTGATTATAAAACAGAATATCTACTTAAATACAAGTATCGATCAAAAAATGTTTACACAAATAGTTTCAAATTGTCGGTTGCTTCGTTAATCTTCGTGAATTCCCATATATATATATATATATATATATATATATATATATATATATAAAGATATAAAGATATATTGTTAAATATAACAGGCAAATATAATTCCTTCTATACTTCGTAAGTTGGCTTTAATTTCTGGTGAAAATAAAGACGAAATTTACCAACATTTGGGTATTTTTCATTACGCTAGTTCTAACGTTTCGACTAACATGAGCCATCTTCGGAGTGACTGTAGGGACGTTAATATAAAGATATCCACCACCAAACATGATTTTATTTTGTGTAGACCTCCGAGGTAATATTTATACTCCAATAGATGGTATTGCGATGAGATCACTTTTAGATCCCCTCTTTTCTAATTATTATATGCCACATTCAGAAAATAAAATACTTAATAGCACTAATAAACTCCCAATATATATAAGATATGTAGATGACATATTCATTTTTGCTAAAAATATTGCTCAGAGTACAAAAGTTGAAAAGAAATTTAAAAGTCACTCCGTACTCAAATTTACATTAGAACTTAAGATTAATAATAACATTCCATTCCTTGATGTATTTATTGTTTTCTGCGCACATAGATTTACTACTTCTCTATATAAGAAACGAACTAGCACAAACTCATGTCTTCTTAACTATAATTGTCAATTACCCCAACAATATCAGTTAACTGTCATAAAAAAAAAAATCTTACTTCAACGCACATAAATTATATATTCTTCTAAGGCCATATTATATAAAGAATTACATAACATTCAACAAAAATTTAAGAATGGATTTTTTTAAATTTGTCATTGATCAACAAATTAAAATATATCACAATGAACCTAATAATACCTCTAAAAATGTTAAAAATATTAATATTAATAGTGTACGTCAAAATAAACGTAACCCTATAAACTTATACTGTTGCAAAATAAATACAAACATGATAAAACCACACTCAAAAACATAACAGGTAGAAATGTCAAACCATTAATTAATAATATAGAAATTAAGATTATCATATATTATAAAAAATTAAAACAATTGACCTCATAATCTGTAATAACTCTACAACCACACAACTAAATTCTCTACAGAAAACCTATGTAGTATATAAGTTTACATGATTGTTTAGAGATTGCATTTCTAATACTAATAACAAACCCACTACATATATAAGTGTTACTAAAACCATGCTCTCTCGTAGACTTACTTATCACCTTTATAAACATAGTTTTATTTAACAACTTTACTGAAAAAATAACATAGCCATATACATAATATTAGACAGAGTTTAGTCGATAACACAATAATACGCACACACACACAGTAAAAATAATCATCAAATATTGGAGACCATCTACATTATATCAAAGCAACCCACATTCAACAAAGTCACATTTCAATCTAATTGTAACACATTATATTTTTGATGGTACAAAATGATATTATGTCGTTAAAGACAAGAATATTTGACTATGATCAGCCATGCCAAATTTTAAAACAAAAGCAGCAGTCGACCGATATCGTTCTCTCCTGTAAGATCTGTAAATGGGGAAAAATTATGAAAAGCAAATCAGTTAATGTGACATGAATGGACGGAAGGGAAAAATGATTTTATTAAAAATAACTTGAAAATTAAAATAAAAAATAAAAGATTTTCCCCCTCCGTTTATTCATATCACTCGTAACAGATTTGCTTTTCATAATTTTTCCACGTTTATATTTCTTATGAGAAAGAATGAAACTGGTCGACTGGTATTTTTGTTTTCAAATTTGGCATGGCCGATCATAGTAAAAAACGCGTTGTCTTTAATACCATAATATATATATATATATATATATATATATATATATATATATATATAAACTTATTTATAAATGGAAGTTTGTCTCTCTGTGTGTGTCTCTGTGTGTGTGTGTGTCCGTTACCTATAGACTCCGGAACGACTGAACCGATTTTCTTGAAAATTTACACAGTTGTGCTATACGCGTCTGCGAGTGTTCTTAACAAGGATTTGTGTCGAGGTACCCCCGATAAATATCGAAAATCGATAATCGAAAAAATCCGGTTATAGAAGGAGTGGTTCGATTTTAATCAAATTTGATACACTCATAGACAAAGACATAAGAAACGATATTCAAAAGTTTCAAGGTTGGAATTCTTACAATAGTGCAGAAGATTTGATACCGATACCAGAAAATCAAAATTTGACTTACATCCATTCATTTTTTTTTCAGTCTACGGTTTCGCTTTAACTGGAGACAACTATTGCTTTTTAGTCATTCGTGCCAACGACCAGGACCATGGATTAGTTTTAAAGCTTTCATTACACCCGATCAACGCCGGGTTATACTTCTAGTATATATATATATATATATATATATATATATATATATATATATATATATATATCGAATTAATTTGAAGAATTTTGGTGCTTAACGGAGCAGTCATGCCGACTTCGAAGTTTGGCTAAAGCAACACTAATACGTCTTCATTTGCCATGGATTATTTTTCAGTCTTGATTTTCTTAGATTTTGCAGAAGGCCGAAAATCTGAAGCACTCAGTGAAGATTGATTTCACTACTCAATCGTATTTTTTCTAGCGAGACAACCTTGCTAACCATTTTATCGTCAAGAGAGAGAGAGACAGACACACTGACAAATAGACAAAGAGAGAGTTAGTATATAAAATGTTGAAAGCACCGACGTTTATGTTGTCAAGTTTTTTACCAGAATGGTTTCATCAGTTACGTCGTCTCTGATGTAGTCATTCGGGTATAAAGCGCGGTAGCTTAAGATTCGGTGGTCCCCATATTTCATATATTAAATTGCCCTATATATTTATTTTCTGCAAACTGGATTGACAACTCATGCATTGTGATGTCGTGGATATCATCTCAGAGCGAGAAATCTGAGAGCCGGGTTCGAATTGCAGTTGAATCCTTTGTATTCACTTACGCGCAAATACCATTAAGAAAAGTGTTAATCCGTTTTTTCTCCCTCCAGCTATGGATGAAATAGCAAGATCAATTGGATTCTATAGACTTGATTGGCAACGTATCTACCACAGAAAATAACTGAAACCTACTGCGGAAAATCTTCTGTCGGTCAATCATGTCTAGAATGTTACATGATCATCAAGCGTGTATCATGTATGGAACTTAATTGACTGATTGATCACTCTCTTAATTTAAGTGTTTTTTGTAAACGTCCCATTTGGCATAAAATGAAATTAGCAAGTACATATAAACATATATATTATATATAACAATTTGCAGGAAGTTATAATAAAGGAAAAATGAGGTTACAGGGATGCCGAATAAAGGATAACAGATAAATAGGATTTAGGGAATTTGATCGGATTTAGGGAGTTGGATACGATATACGGGTATAGAAGATGGTAACTGACGTTTCATTTAAACTTATGGGGATTGTGGCTTTCAAAGTAGCATGTATAAGGAAGGGGGGTCTACAGACGGGAATTTGACTATTTTATGGTAAAAGTCTTCGAACTTGATGCCAGTCTATTAGCACGAGTAAATTCATGTGGTTGGGCACCAGATAAAGAAGCTTATATATGGACTTTAAGTTCCCACTGTTTTTCAACAGATGGCGTTCGCATAACTGCGTGTGAGTAGTTTTTAATGGTAACAAATCTATGAGGAGATGCTATAAGCAAGCTTAAAATTTAGTGTGTTTCATTTCGCAGAAGTGTAAATAATTTTGTTTTTCATAGCGTTAAACATGTCGGATATCGTACCAACGAAAGCGTATTTACAAGGAATTTTATTGCACTCGTTCATTCGAAAAATCTGCACTTGAAGCATGCAGAATTCTTGTTCCCCCTTACGTCGACCAAGCTCTGTCGGAAACAACATGCAGAGATCAGTTTAGATGCTTTAAAAGTAATGATTTTGATGTTGATAAAGAACGCTATAGCGTACCGAAAAAATTTAAAGACGAAGATTTGGAGGTCTTACTTCATAAACACACATGTCAGGCGCAATCTGAACTTGTAGAATCAGTAGGAGTTGATCACACAATAGCTTCTAAAGGTTTGAGTGTATTAGAAATGAATCAGAAGCAAGGACATAGTGAACTGTACGATTTGAAACCGAGAGACATATGTGAACATCTACTTCAGCAGTAGAAAAGGAAAATATTTTGCATCATATTGTAACCATTGATTAAGAGTGGATACCTAAACTTATTTATAAATGGAACATTGTCTGTGTGTGTGTATGTGTGTGTGTCTTTGTGTGTGTGTCCGTTACCTATAGACTCTGAAACGGCTGAACCAATTTTCTTGAAAATTACACAGTTGTACTATAAGCGTCTTCGAGTTTTCTTAGCTAAATGTTTTGTCGAGGTACTCCCGATAAATATCGAAAATCGATAATGGAAAACATCGGGTTATAGAAGCAGTGGTCCGATTTTAATCAAATTTGATACACTCATAGACAAAGACATAAGAAACGATATTCAGAAATTTCAAGGTTACAGTTCTTACCCTAGTGCAGAAAATCGATATTATATATATATATATATATATATATAAAAGGCAAGATGTTTGTGTGTGTGTCTGTTTGTCTGTATGACTGTATTTTTTTGGCCCTTTTATTTTAGTTTTTGCTTCGGGTTTGGCTCTGAGTAGATATAATTGTAGTTCTTAGTCTCAGCCATGATACCATTTACTCAGAGGACTTATTTAGCCTTCAAAATTCAGTTTACGAGGAAAAAAAACTTATTTGATATCAATACCAGGGAATCAAAATTTGATTTACGTCCATTCATTTTGCTTTCAGTCTACGGTTTCGCTTTAACTGGAAACAACTATTGCTTTTTAGTCTTTCGTGGCAACGTCCAAATAGTCTGAGCTCCAGGACCATGGATTAGTTTTAAAGCTTTCATTACACCCGAGCAACACCGGGCTTCACTGCTAGTTTTCAATAAACCGAAACGTAGAAGATTGCTCTGTAACCCCAGACATATATCGGTAAAAAAGCCAAATATCCATGGTTCCAAGATTCTACTCTAGATTTAGTTGGATAAGCTGGCTGTAGTTTATTATGGGCTGCTCAGACCGACCGAAATCTTAAGGAGAAAAAAGACCTAGATTCATAAATTGCTTAATATTTCCTACTGATCATTAAAAAAATAGGATCACATTAATTTTAGCTCTTCGTAATATTTGAGTTGTACGCTTGAGTATATTTTTTTTGTATTTTTTTAAAGCATCAGTTACCATGATTTCCTTCACTGAGTCTATCGAAAGCATTTTCGATCATTCCAAGTGTTCCAACTTCAGCTGGATTTGTTGATATCCTGATGTACCACATTTTTTTTAATATTTACACTTCAAGATCGCTGTATTTAACAGTTTCTGAATATGTGCAAATATATATAATAATATGCAGAAACTTTCATGTCAATAAGAACGCACATTCATTCGTTGTTTTTGGTCTTTGTTCACGATTTCTGGGTGATTAGCTTTGATTGAAGAGGGCTCATTATAATGTCCATAAATTTTTAGTCCCTATCGCTTTAACCTGGTCTGGGTGATGTTAATACCATTTCCTAGCTGTTTCCTCCCTGTAAAAGTTGTATATTTTCCAGTGAAGATATTTCCTCAGTCTATTATATCGATTTTATAGTAAGTGAATGCTAACACCGTGAAACCTATTACACAATAGATCAATTGTTACTGCATATTTATCACTGAATCTTTATTTCGGGTTAACAAAAGATTTTAATAAGTGTTCTTGGTTATTTCGAGTTACAAGCATTGATCCTGTGAAACAAGTATAAACATTCTTTTTCTTATTCTACTTCTTATTATTGTATTTTAATTGATGGTGTAATCACACTTAATACCAAGTCTGCGAAAAAGACCTATGTCAGATACCGGTGTGTTATTATGGCTACATTTCATGATTTGTTTTTCAAACTCGCACAACATCTAAGGTCACATAACTTCACTAATGTTATATGGACAAAGTTGTTCATACTCTATGCGCTATACTTATTGTTCTGGTACCCTATCTATATTGGAATGAACTCTTCCTCCTTTAATAAATACTAACCAGAGAGACTTCCGAAACGAGGCAGTCGACATGCAGTGTAACTTGTCAGTTCGGACGGACACTTCTATATGCTGACCTAATAACACTCTTATTTTGTATATATGGTCTGTTATTCCAATACACCGATTCAACCTAACCTCTTCTTTTCGTCCCTTTTTTCCTGGCTCTAACAGGCCACAACACTTATCAAGATATTTTTAGTATTTTTTTTAAATGGGATTTCGAAGAAAATTCTCATTTTATTGTTGTATTCCTTTTTTAACATTCCAAGCGAACCTATTATGACTTTTATTTTTCTTGTTTATTTTCCCACGTTTTTCCTAATTCGATTTCTATGTCTTTATAATTTGTAATTTTTCAAATTCCTTGGTTTCCATCTTACAGATTCCTGGGCAAGAACCGTCTATCCCCTCCTCTGAGTTCTATGTTCCTGGTTACCTTCCCCTCTACAGGAAGGACTCCAACGGCTGGCATCGATGCATTCATTCCTACCAGGAAATTTCAGCTGAAGTTCCATTCGTCTCCCTGGTTCTCGCCCGCTTGCTCGGCCGCCATTGCCCACCGGAATCACGTCTTCCGGCTTTATCGGAGCCACGCATCGGACCAAAACAGGCGCCTTTACGCCTCAGCTCATAATAAGTGTAAAAAGATACTTAACGAAGTTAAGATGCTGTTTGCTACCAGAGTGAAGCAACGCATAGCATCCTCTAAGTTCGAAGCCAAAGACATCTGGCACCTCTGTAAAAGCGTGCTCAAGAAGAATAAATCCTCAATACTCCTCCAGGAGTTTAAATGTAAGGTCAATAGACACTTCCTATCACACTAACCCTCCCATTCTCTCCTACTCTCCCCTATGTACATCTTAACTCGTCTATCGCCCTGTGTAACCCACTGCGCTATAGTGGTAGTGGAATGCCTTGCTTGGGGTAACATGATTAAAAAAAAATATCAATATGTAGGCATTTTTTTCCTTTTCGGTTTTTGACAATTATGTCCGGCCTATTTGCTTCAATCTTCCTGTAGGCAGAATTGCGATGTCTTCTATTTCTATAACCGGCGCTGGGTGATGTTCATACCAGTGTTTCTTATACTTTTCAAAATGTTTGCACATTGTCCAGTGTAAATATTGCCTCGCTCTATGGTTATGATTTTTATATTAATTTGGCGCAAGTACAGATCATCTTAAGATTAGAATTGTCTGTGGTTTCCTGATAAATTCACAGAACCCGCAATCTTACGATATTTGTCTAAAAGTTCCTAGTAAAATGACTGTAGTCTTACACTGCAAAAATAAAGCCTTCCGATTCAACTTCTTATCCAGATACTCGTAACCATTGATGAGTATTAACTTTATCAACAGCAGCTTTATTAGCATATACATGTTGACATATGTCTTGTCAACGTTTCAAGATTTTTATCCTTGGCTTTCTTGTTATTATTATTATTATTAAAATTATTATTATTATGTAAATTTTCATTTTATTTCTATTTCTGCTATGGTCGCACTACCAACCAAGTCTGCGGGAAGACCTAAGGCAGGACTTGGTGTGTCGTTATGGCTACATTTCATGTTTTTTCTATCTCCCCTATCATCCCTAGCGTTACGTATACAAAGTTCCCCTTAGTGTGTGGGCTGTACTAAACAAGAAAAACTTTTGTATATCTCTTAAGCTGGGGTTTCCAGGGATTCTTTCAATGTGTTGTTTTGTTCCATCGTTTATCATTCCAAGTGCTCCTACTATCACTGGCACGATTCTTGTCTTCAATTTCCACATTATTATTATTATTATTATTATTATTATTATTATTATTATTATTATTTCCGATTTTCTTAATGTCCTATTAGGTAAAATTATTTGCTAGTACTACGATTACCTGTTTCCATAGGAAAATATTAACCGAGAATTTAGTGTTAGCTTTGACTTCATTTTATTTTATTTATTT
>JBBBDQ010000993.1:0-90000 GCA_037127315.1 Ascarosepion bandense
TAATGTTAAGTAAAAATAAACAATCTTCGTTGAATTTCGAACTCTATTTGCTAGATTTATTTTCTTCCTGACAATCATTCTGCCACATTCATATTCTACGCAATATTTGAATTTAAGTCAATCTTTTGTTTGGAAAAATGCTTTTCCTAACATATGAATATAATTTAAAACGGTGTGATTGGTGCAAAAATTTTGGCTCTTTGGGGCTTGTATAGATAGACATGTGAGCATATGAGAGAATTCGATCTAACATACTTAAAACTAGACAGATGCTTTCATTATCTATCTATCTATCTATCTATCTATCTATCTATCTATCTATCTATCTATCTATCTTAGACTGTTCATTATCTATCTATCTAACTTGGAGTGTTCATTATCTATCTATCTATCTATCTATCTATCTATCTATCTATCTATCTATCTATCTATCTATCTATCTATCTTAGACTGTTCATTATTTTTCTATCTAACTTGGAGTGTTCATTATCTATCTATCTATCTATATCTATCTATCTATCTATCTATCTATCTATCTATCTATCTATCTATCTTAGACTGTTCATTATCTATCTATCTAACTTGGAGTGTTCATTATCTATCTATCTATCTATCTATCTATCTATCTATCTATCTATCTATCTGAGACTGTTCATTATCTATCTATCTATCTATCTAACTTGGAGTGTTCTATTATCTATCTATCTATCTATCTATCTATCTATCTATCTATCTATCTATCTGAGACTGTTCATTATCTATCTATCTAACTTGGAGTGTTCATTATCATCTATCTATCTATCTATCTATCTATCTATCTATCTATCTATCTATCTATCTATCTATCTATCTTAGACTGTTCATTATCTATCTATCTAACTTGGAGTGTTCATTATCTATCTATCTATCTATCTATCTATCTATCTATCTATCTATCTATCTATCTATCTCCGTGAACAAACACTCTATTGACCAAACTGTCAATGGGATGTTTCCTCGACTACTATAATCTTAATCTGTTCAAGTCTACATTTACTCGTTATTTTCCGGTCTGATCTATATAACTATCCCTTAAAGTAGCACACGACATTGAGTATCTTCTGGGTATTGTACAGGCACCACGTAAGATTGAGAGATATTTTAGCAAAGCACAAACGATGACGCGAGCCGTGACTATGCAAAAAGCGGTCACAAAGTAGTAAATTTCGATAAACTGACCAAAATATGCGAATGGAAATTACTTTAGGAAAATGAGGCAACTTGCCCGAATTTCATAAATCAATTTTCATTCAGGAAGAGAATACACGGGACGAATTTAGACAGTCAAACACTAAGGTACATTAGATGTTTTGGTGAGATTCCACTAACGATCGATTCTTTAATATATACTTGATATCACACTCGCTGGAAACTGTGATTTAATCATCATCGAAGCGCATCATTTATAATCAAGAGTCTTCGCTAGGCAAACCATGTCTTCTGTCTTGATAGCAGCAGAAGAGCCAAGCAAATATTCTTTTTCGATTTGGTCTACGGCACTCTAAACAAGCATTGAAAAAAGGAAACGATTTTAAGAATGTTTAAAAGAAACTCTTTTAGCCTGAGGTATAGAAAATCCAGATTGGGAAATTGCCGTTTGCAATAGAAATAAATGCTCTGATCCAAACTGTCACATGAAAATCAAAATCTTTTCAAGAGCCGTTCTCGTTTACAGGAGAACTAAAAATATTGCCAAACTTTTTATATGAGGTATCGATCTGTCTATCGATCGATCTATCTGACTATCTCAGTCTGTTCATATCTATCTATCTATCTATCTATCTATCTATCTATCTCCGTAAACAAATCCTTTATTGATAAAACTCTCAATAGAATGTTTCCCTGATCCCTACAATCATAATCTGTACAAGTCTACATTTATTGTTTTTCTTCCCCTCTTATCTATATAACTATCCCTTAAAGTAGCACTCGACATTGAGTATATTCTGAGATTGTAAAGGCTCTCTCTCTCTCAGTCTCTGACACACACACATACACACACACACACACACACACACACACACATATATATATATATATATATATATATATATATATATATATATGAAGAGGTAGAGAGGAACAGAGAGGGAGAGAAAGAAGTGGACATTAAAATCAACACCTAGAGGCAAGAGCATGTTTTATGTTAAATGCAACCGTCAGGCCATGTGCACATTTTATATTTACTTTCGCTTTATAGCCCCCCCCCCCCCAAATGAGCACTTTAACCCATAAATATAGCATATTCTAAATACTATGTATATCATATATATATTTACAAATATTTTGTAATTTGCCTGAAGCATTGTGTATATTAGGTGCATGGTTAGGTCTTGAAGGATTTCACAATGTGTTTGGTGAACTAAAAGAAGGTAAAGAATGTGTTGGGTGTTACCTATTTATCATTCATTAATATTTCAAGATAATACCAAACACCTTCTTTACCTTCCTTTATTTTACTAAACGTATTGTGATAGTCTTCAAGACCTAACCATACACCATATATATATATATATATATATATATATATATATATATATATATATATGTAAAATAAAATAAATTTCGATGTTCAAACCTGTTGAGCTCTCCACCTGTATCATTTTTAATAGTAAAGTTTTAATATTAATTAGAATCAGGTTTTTGGGATTTACCTTCATAGTTTTCGTTTTAGATGAAACTTATTAAAAATATATATATATATGATAAATTCTATTATTTAGGATATGCTATATTTATGTGTTAAAGTGTTCATTTTCGGGATAACACTTGATTATATATATATATATATATATATATATATATATATATATAAAACGTAGGACACTTTATATCATATCCAGGTAAATACCGATAGAAACGAACTCAAAAGAACTCAATGTTAACTTCATTAATAATATAATTTAGAAAAGATTTTGGATTATTACAATGGGTAATACATATTTCCCCGCGTATTTCGGTTCGTCAGACCACAATGGTACAACAGTTGGTCCTCAAAAATCCCACCAATTATTTTTTTGTATAGACGTTCACATGTCCATATTTAGAATAGACATTTGTAACGGTTATTTACAAAGAAATCCTCGCAAATTTAAAAGAAACGTCAAATAATAGAAAAAAGCAAGGATAAAGAAAAAGTAAACGATTGATTAATGCAAAGAAGAGAAAAAATGAAAGAAAACAGAAAAAATGAAAAGAAAGAAAGAAAAGAAAAAGAGAAAAAGAGAAAAAGAAAGGACAAAGATATAAAATAAAAAGAAAATAAACAGTATCCAGATAAATAAATGTTTACCCCATGTATCAAAATAGCGTCTCTAACAGCCGCCCGCTTTCTTAGAAATACATCACGTAGAAAATTTAACTTTGAAATTTAGTTTAAAAAATAATGGGATATATTTGCGGTACAAAAGTAAATTATACATCATAGTTTTAATACAATTTGAAAAATAACTGCTATCATTTTAAAAATTCATATTAAATTAAAAATATTCAGTTAAAAAAATCAAAAATCAAAAATCAAAATTATAATTAAATCTAAAAAATGAAAGAGAGAAAGAAAAAGAAAGACAGCCAGATACAACAGAATTTAAAATAATTTTTTTAAAAAAACTCGATGGAAACCGACGTCTATTACATTAATATTCTTTCTTAGAAACACGACATGGGATTTATTCTTAAATTAAACTATGCTGACTATGGGGTATATTTTTTGTGAAAATTAAATCATAAATCATACATCCTAATATGAATTGCAATATAACCACTAGTAGTAATTTATTATAAATAATATTGTTAAAATAATAACACCTAGTAAGAAAAAAATAAGATATTAAAATAAAATCTTAAATACAAAACAAAATAATCTTAAATATTAATAATACTTATAATAGATAATAACAACAAAAATAATAAATAATAATAAAAAATATATAATAATAATAAATATATATATATATGTGTGTGTGTGTGTGTGTGTGTGTGTGTGTGTGTGTGTGTGTGTGTATCAGACAAAATTTCTCTAAGACGTTAATGATAACAACAACAACAACAACAACAATAATAATAATAATAATAATAATAATAATAATAATAGTAATAATATTATTCATATTAAAAAAAGGTGGGGAAATGAATAAAGAAAGAAAGAAAAAGGAGAGCAAGATAAAAAGAAAATTAAAATAATTTAAAATAAACGTCCTATGGTGGAAACAGACCTCTATTACGCTAATATTCATTCTTACAAACTCCTAAATTACAATATACCGATTATGGGGTTTTATTTATGGTGAAAAATAAATCGAATATCATACGTCTTAATATAAATTACAATATTACAACTAGTTGTAATTTATTATAAATATAGTTAAAATAATGACTCCTAGTAAAATAAATAAATAAAATAATAAAATACAATCTTAAAAAAACAACTTAAATACCAATAACACTAATAATAAATAATACTAATAACAATTATAATAATAAAAAAAAAATAATAATGAAAAGTATATAAATATATATATATGTATCAAACAAAATTTCTCTAATACGTTAATAATAATAATAATAATAATAATAATAATAATAATAATAATAATAATTTGTATCAAAGACGAAGAAAAAATCTTTAAAATATAGAGTTATAAATATAAAAATTATAAAAATAAAGAACAACAATATTTTTTTTACTGTAAAATGATTTTTAACAGCACATTCAAGACCTTTTCTAAAATAAACACCTTTTTAAATTAAATCAATGTAGATTAATTTACATTAATTCAAAACAACATCAGGTTTTATGTAGACTATTTTATATTTATTTTTGTGTCTGCATTTAAATATTAATTCATTCCGCTGATTAAAGAGTTCCTTTGGATTTTTATATTTTATAATCATCAATTTTTCCTACTGTCATAATTTGCATCTATCCCTGAAGTTGTTGAAAGTTTTCGTGTATTAATAATTTGCCATTTAACCAGTGAAGTAAATCCAGCATCATTAATATTCCAATATTGTTTAGACAGAGCAGTTTGATTTTTCATGGAGGTGTTGGATAAAGAGTGTCTGTAGCTGTAAAATCTCTGTTTCTATCTACCTGCAGATATCCTTATATAAACTCTCATTTTGCTAGGGTCCTCTACTGGACAAATCGTGGCTTCATAGACAGCTTTTTCGGAGGTTTGCTATAGAAGTCTCTAATTAATTTATTATTATGCAAATTAATTATGTTTTGCATGTTTTTAGTGGCAGAATAACTCATTTAAAGTGTTTTTTGTATTGAATAATTTACTTAAGGTATGGTGTTGGTGTAAGTATTTGCTAATTAAATTTAAAAAGTATTTACCTATGTTTACATTGGACAACTTGCAGAAAGGAGGGTTGAACCATATTATTTTTCGTTTTCTAAATTTACTTTTGTTTCTAGTTATTTCTATCAATTTTTCTTCGTATAATATTTCATCTTTAAAATTACTCTTCTTTAGTGCTTCACTCTATATAGTTTATTCTCATCAAATATTTGCTTATCAGAAGATAATTTATTAATTCTAATTTTGACTATTTTGGGTATTTGTTTTATGATAGATTTAGGATGATTAGAGTCAACATGAATGTAGATAGGGAATTGATTACTTTTTTGATACGGTTTAAATGTATTCCTGGACAGGTCAGAGCTTATATCTAAAAAATTAATGATTTTGCGATTAGATGAAATTTCGATTTGAATAATTAGGTGCAGACACAAAAATAAAATAGACTACACAAATCCTGATTGTGATTTGAATTAATGTAAATTAATTTACATTAATTTCATTTAAAATGATGTTTATTTTGGAAAAAATCTGGAATGTGCTGTTAAGAACATTTTACAGCAAAAAGTTTTTTTTGTTGTTTACTTTTATAATTTTTATATTATAGGTATATATTTTATTAAGATTCCTTTTTCTTCGTTTTTGATAGAATAAGTATTATTATTATTATCATCATCATCATTATTATTATTATTATTATTATTATGTTGTCATTTTTCATAATATTTCGATTTCTGCTATGGTCGACTACCAAGAACGTCTGCAGGAAGACCTAAGGCAGTTTGTGCTGTGTTGTTAAGGCTCCATTTCATGTTTTTCTATCTCCCCTATTATCCCTAGCGTTATATAGACAAAGTTCTCCTTAGTGTGTTGGATGTACTTAACAAGACATTCTTTGTATATCTCTTAAGCTGAGATTTCCAGGTATTCTTTGAATGCGTTGTTTTGTTCCATTTTTTATTATTCCAAGTGCACCTACTATCCCTGGCACGATTCTTGTTTTCAATTTCCACATTTTTTTCTATTTCAAATTAAAGGTTTTATATTTTGACAGTTTTTCGAATTCCTTGGTTGCTATGTTACAATCCGCTGAACATAATAAATATCAAATAATAGGCAAGTTTTTTCTTTCTGGTTTTTAACAATAATGTCCGGCCTATTTGCTTCAATTTTTCTATCTGTATAGATGGTGCAATCCCAAAGAATGGTGACATCTTCTATTTCTGTAATCGGTGCTGGGTGATGTTCATACCAGATTTTCCATAGTGTTTGTACATTGTCCAATGGAAATATTGCCCCACTCTATCGTGACGATTTTTATATTCATTTGGGGCAAGTACAGAACATCTTAAGATTAGATGGTCTATTGCTTCTTGGTATTTGTCAAAGAACCTGCATTTTGGATCGACATTATTATGTATAATATTTCCCTGAAAGTTTCTGGTGAAAAGACTTTGGTCTTGCGCTGCAAGAATAAATCCTTCATTCTCAGACTTTAATCCAGATGCACGTAACCATCAATGAGCATTAACTTTATCAAAATTGGATTTATTGGCACGTTCTGGATATTGGCCATGCAGAGGTTTGTCCTGCCAGCGCTGTTTCATCTGTTCAAGAGCTTTAATATTGGCTTTAATTTTCATATATTTGGCACAATAGTTTGTTCTTGGCTTCTGTTTTGCTTTTCTACAGAATCTACTAAATGTAAATCTTGTTTGCATTTACTGCCTTCTTTTATTATTGAATATTTTTTCTTTTTGTTTTCATGTTGTTTGACTAATTGTATACATCCCTTTGTTTTTATATATATGTTACTAAATCAATAGTTGTTGTCTTGTATGACAATTCTAGCTGAATAAGACTTCTTCCCCCATCTTTACGGGGTATGTATAGACGGTCTACATCAGCCTTTGGATGATGCATCTTATGCTTAGAAAGAAGCTTTCTTTTTTCAGAATCCAATCGCCTAATGTCGTTGAGAGTCCAGGTCAAGATGTTGAAATTATATTGGACAACTTGGATGGCAAGGCTATTAATGGCCATAATTCTGTTTTGAGAATTGAATTCAGCTTTTAA
Organism: Ascarosepion bandense; assembly: GCA_037127315.1. NCBI lineage: Eukaryota > Metazoa > Mollusca > Cephalopoda > Sepiida > Sepiidae > Ascarosepion > Ascarosepion bandense. The sequence goes on from JBBBDQ010000993.1 coordinate 7,422, forward strand.
TATCAGTCGCAACCTTCTATATTATTCTTTACGCAATATTTCTCTTATTTTTTTATGGTGAATTTTTTCATTATCATTTACACCTTGGTATTTATAAGCTTCTTCTGGCTCTAAATCTTTTATTGTTACAGCTAATTAAGGATGTTTGTTGTAGCGATCCACGTTAAAACTGTAGCTTTAGCACATTTATTCAAATTAAATTTCATTCCAATGTCTTCGCTGAAGCATTTTACAATTGGCAGAAGTCTTTCCAGCTCATTATCATTCTTAGCATACAACTTTAAGTCATCCATGTAAAATAGATGGCTTATTTTCTTTGGGCTAGTTTATAACCACATTCTGTTTTGTTAAGTTAACAGGTTAGTGCTATTAATGATATGCTGAATAGTAAGGGAGACAAAGAGTCATCTTGAAATATACTTTTTTTGTGGTTTATTTCACCAGACTTATATGTTCCAGTTATAAGATTGAGGTAAAGGATTGGTTTTTTATTGACATACATTATTTGATGAAATTGATGATGACGGGTGATAGCTTGTATATATTTAAAGTCTTTAAGATCCAGGAATGTGGCACAGAATAATATGTGGCACTGAAATGCTTACGATAATCTATCCAGGCAGTACTAAGATTTTTCTTTGCATTGTAGCAATTTTCCAGGATCATTCTGTTAATAAGTAATTGGTCTTTACATCCGTAGCACCCACCTTCGCACCCTTTTTGTTGAAGCGGTAGTGTGCGATTTCTTTCCAAGAAGAAATGTATGTTTTGTTAAAATAGATGTTAATAGTTTGTATATTGTCGAAAGGCATGTAATTGGTCTGTAGTTTTTAGTGTGGTTTGGGTAGAAGAAATATAATTCCTTTGGTGATCCATGCTTGAATTTTAGTGGGATCGTTAACGATTTCTACAAATTCATAGGCTGTTTTTATGTGCTGTATTTAAATAATATAACCAAAAGTTAGAAATTTTATCTATCCCTAGAAATTTCTAATTGTGTGCTTTTTTCAGTGCACATTTAACATTCTCTTCTGTGATTCCAGCCCATGTCTGTTCTGGTTTATTTTTCATTCGTTCTATCTCTTGCGCCATCCAATCTACTTCTTTGTTATGTTCTTTAGGGCAAGCCCATATTTTTTCCCAGAGCTGTATAAATTCTTCCATTTTTTGTGGGGGTGAATGTCACTTCAATTCTTTTTTTAACATTTCCATGTGAAATATCTTTGCATCAGTTTGAAAATTTTGTTTTGTCTGTTGAATCTTGATTTTTACTCAGTGTCTTATTGTTTGAGCCTTCAGTTGCATTGTTTGCTTTATTTTTTCCTCAGTTGATAGGACTTCATTTTCATTTCTAATGTTGTATTTTCTTTCGACTCTTCTGACATTTCTAGTTCTTACATTTATTCTTCTTGCCAGTTCATTGAGTACTGATATTATTATTATTATGTCATTTTTCATCATATTTCGATTTCTGCTTTGGTCTCACTACCAACCAAGTCTGCGGGGAGACCTAAGGCAGGTAGTGGCGTGTTGTTATGGCTCCATTTCATGTTTTTCTATCTTCCCTATCATCCTCAGCATTACATAGATAAAGTTTTACTTAGTGTGTGGGCTGTACTTAATAAGACAATTTTTTGTATGTCTCTTAAGCTGGGGTTTCCAGGGATTCTTTCAATGTGTTGTTTTGTTCCATTTTTTATCATTCCAGGTGCACCTACTATCACTGGCACAACTCTTGTTTTCAATTTCCACATTTTTTCTATTTCAATTTCCAGGTCTTTATATTTTGACAGTTTTTCAAATTCCTTGATTTCTATGTTACAATCCGCTGGACAAGCCATATCAATTAATAGACAAGTTTTCTCCTTCTGGTTTTTAACAATAATGTCTGGCCTGTTTGCTTCAATTTTTCTGTCTGTGTAGATGGTGTAATCCCATAGAAGGGTTACATCTTCTATTTCTGTAACCGGTGCTGGATGATGTTCATACCAGTGTTTGTTTACAGCTTTTCCATAGTGTTTGTACATTGTCCAATGGAAATATTGCCCCACTCTATCGTGACAATTTTTATATTCGTTTGGGGCAAGCACAGAACAGCCTGAGATTAGGTGGTCTATTGTTTCTTGGTGTTTATCACAAAACCTGCATTTTGGATCCATATTATTATGCATAATATTTGCCTGAAAGTTTCTCGTGAAAAGACTTTGGTCTTGTCCTGCAAGTATAAATCCTTCAGTTTCAGACTTTAATCCAGATGCACGTAACCATCGATGAGTATTAACTTTGTCAACATTGGATTTATTGGCACGTACTGGATATTGGCCATGCAGAGGTTTGTCCTGCCAGCGCTGTTTCATCTTTTCAAGAACTTTATCTTTGGCTTTCATTTTCATATTTTTTGCCGCAATAGTTTGTTCTTGGCTTCTGTTTTGCTTTTCTACAGAATCTACTAACTGTAAATCTTGTTTGTATTTACTGCCTTCTTTTATTATTGAATATTTTTTCTTTCTTTCTTCATGTTGCCTTACTAATTGTATCATCCAATCCTTTGTTGTTTCTATGTATGTTAGTAAGCCAATAGTTGTTGTCTTGTATGACAATTCCAGCTGAATAAGACCCCTTCCACCTTCTTTACGGGGTATGTATAGACGGTCTACATCAGCCTTTGGATGATGCATCTTATGCTTAGAAAGAAGCTTTCTTGTTTTAGCATCCATTCGTCTGATGTCGTTTAGAGTCCAGTTTAAGATGTTGAAGCTATATTGGACAACTGGGATTGCAAGGCTATTAATGGCCATAACTCTGTTCTGTGAATTTAATTCAGTTTTTAATATCATTCGTAGCCTTCTATACTACTCTTTACGCACTATTTCTTTCATTTTTTATGGTGAATGTTTTCGCTCTCATTTACACCTAGGTATTTATAAGCTTCTTCTGGTTTCAATTCTTTTATTGTTACAGCAGGGTCTAGGCTAATTGAGGATGTATCTTGTATTGATCCACGTAAAACTGTAGCTTTAGCACATTTATTCAAATTAAATTTCATTCCAATGTCTTCGCTGAAGCATTTTACAGTTTGCAGAAGACCTTCCAGCTCATTATCATTCTTAGCATATAACTTTAAGTCATCCATGTAAAATAGATGGCTTATTTTCTTTTGTCCTATTTTATAACCACATTCTGTCTTATTAAGTTGACTGGTTAGTGCTATTAATGATATGCAGAATAGTAAGGGAGATAAAGAATCACCTTGAAATATACCTCTTTTGATGTTTATTTCATCAGACTTATAGGTTCCATTTATATGATTGAGGTAAAGGGTTGTTTTCCATATAGACATGCACTGTTTGATGAAATTGATGATGACGGGCGATATCTTGTATATATTTAAAGTCTTTAAAATCCAGTAATGTCCACACTATCGAATGCTTTTCGGTAGTCTATCCAGGCAGTACTAAGATTTTTCTTTGTACTGTAGCAGTTTTCCAGGATCATTTTGTTAATTAGCAATTGGTCTTTACAACCATAACAGCCACGTTTGCACACTTTTTGTTCAAGCGGTATCATGTCATTTCTTTCTAAGAATAAATATGTTTGTTTTGTTAAAATAGATGTTAGTAGTTTATATGTTGTCGGAAGACATGTAATTGGTCTGTAGTTTTTCGGGTTGTTTGTGTCACCATTCTTGGGTAGAAGAAATGTAATTCCTTTTGTCATCCATGCAGGAATTTTAGTGGGATCGTCAACCATTTCTTGGATTTTATTATTATTATTATTATTATTATTATTATTATTATTATTATTATTATTAACGTATTAGAGTAATTTTGTTTGATACATATCTATATATATATATATATATTTATATACTTATCATTATTATTTTTTAATTTTTTATTATTATAATTTTTATTAGTATTATTTATTATTAGTGTTATTGGTATTTAAGTTGTTTTTTTAAGATTGTATTTTATTATTTTATTTATTTATTTTACTAGGAGTCATTATTTTAACTATATTTATAATAAATTACTACTAGTTATTATATTGTAATTTATATTAGGACGTATGATTTCCGATTTGTTTTTGACCATAAATAAAACCCCATAATCGGTATATTTTAATTTAGGAGTAAATCCCATGTCGTGTTTGTAAGAATAAATACTAGTGCAATAGATGTCTGTTTCCACCACAAAACGTTTATTGTAAATTATTTTAATTTTTCTTTTTATCTTGCTCTCTTTCTCTTTCTTTTTTCTTTATTCATTACCCACTTTTTTAATAATATGAATATTATTATTATTATTATTGTTGTTGTTGTTGTTGTAGTTGTTGTTGTTATTGTTATTATCATTAACGTCTTAGAGAAATTTTGTCCGATACACACACACGCACATATATATATTATTTTATTTATTATTATATATGAAGTTTTATTATTAATATCTATTATTATTATTATTATTATTTAAGTTTTGGGGGGTTTTGTTAAGATTTTATTTTAATATCTTATATTTTTTTACTAGGAGTTATTATTTTAACAATATTATTTATAATAAATTACTACTAGTGGTTATATTGTAATTTATATTAGGAGGTATGATTTATGAATTATTTTTCACCAAAAACATATACCTCATAGCCAGAATATTTTAATTTAAGGACAAATCCTATGTCGCGTTTCTAGGAATGAATATTAATGTAATAGACATCGGTTTCGATCTAGTTTTTTTTTATTATTTTAAATTCTGTTCTATCTTGCTCTCTTTCTTTTCCTTTCTCTCTTTCGTTTTTTAGATTTAATTATAATTTTGATTTTGATTTTTTAACTGATTTTTAAATTAATATGAATTTTTAAAATGATAGTAAGATTAGTTATTTTTTCAAATTGCATTAAAATTATGATGTATAATTTACTTTTATACCGTAAATATATCCCATTATATATTAAACTAAATTTCAGAGTTGAATTATCCACGTCATGTTTTTTAAGAAAGCGAACGGGTATTAGAGACTGTATTTTGATACATGGGGTTAACATTTATTTCTCTTGATACTGTTTATTTTCTTTTTAATTTATCTCTTTGTTCTTTCTTTTCCCCTTTTTACCTTATTTCTCTTCTTTCTTTCTCGTCATTTTTCTGTTTTCTCTCTTTTTCTCCTTTCTTTCAATTAATCAATCGTCTATATTTTCTTTTTCCTTGCTTTTTTTCTATTATTTTAATTTCTTTTTAAATGAGCGAGAAATTTTTCATAAATAACCGTTACAAATGTTTATTCTAAATATGGACATGTGAGCGTCTGCATAAAAAAAAGATTTAGGGGATTTTTGAGGACCGACTGTTGTACCATTTGGGTCTGACGAGCCGCAATATGCGGTGAAATACGTATTACCAATTGTAATAATCCAAAATCTTATATAAATATATATATATATATATATATATATATATATATATATATATATATATATAAGATTTTGGATTATTACAATTGGTATATCTGTATATATATATATATATATATATATATATATATATATACATATATATGTGTGTGTGTGTGTGTGTGTGTGTGTGTGTGTGGGTGGGTGGGTGCGTGTGTGTGTGTGTGTGTGTGTGTGTGTGTGTGTGTGTGTGTGTGTGTGTGGAAAATACTTTTACATAATTTAGGTGCGGGTTTCTCATTCAAAAATAAGGACATAACGCCATATAAACATATTTTTTGTGATTTCAGTTTAATGAAAGTGTATGGTAGATGGCGCTATGTTGTCATCTTAACAAGGTTACAAGTGTCATTTAATTTCATTTGTGGCTAGTCTATCTTCGACATTTTAAGTGTGTAATAATACTTTAACTGAGAATAGTTCCGTTCAATAATGACAGGACATTCATATCATGTGCAGTAAATATATTTTTACTTACGGCCGCGCGAATGGAAACGAATTCGAAATTGCACAGGTGTATCAGTTTGCGTTTCCAGGCCGTAGGCAGCCGAGTCATCCAACCTTTTGCTGCGGTTTATTGTCGGGTTGATCATACAGGATCCTTGGCACCGCAAACTGTTGATTGAGGAAAACCGAGATACACTCGTATGTCTGACCACGACGAACGCATTCTACTGGTGTCAGAAATGATCTAGTGACATGGGTCCCCAGCATGTTATATATCTCATAGTACAGCATGAAGAATACTTCAAGAGTAGCTCCTTTTTCCGTATGATTTTCAACTTGTGCGGGTTCTTTCCTCTCTAGACACTTTAGTCTTGTTCACAGGCAACATTTTGAAAACATTGAATAACAAATTTACTCAACCAACCTTTGTGGGAGCATCGGAATCACCCATGGTAAAAAACAGGCTAAACATCAGCATTGGTTTACGATTAATGTGTGGGCTAGAATTTTAGGTATCTGTTCAGTAGTTTCATATATTTTCCCATGACGTCTTGCATAAGTTGTATAAAGGGACATTATTTTGAACAGACTTCCACACCTGATGAATCCTGCTAATGCGAAGATGTATCTTGTTAAGCCTGATGGAGCACCAGCAGATTTTAGTCACATTGTTTTCGATGCATGGGCTGATATCTACTATGAAAGATGGATATGTACAGGAGGACCAGTTCAATTACCCGTACGTCTTCCTGACATGAATCCTTTGGATTCTTCTTATCTGTGAGGTCACTAATTAATACCGTAGTGATACTCATCAACATGCACTGGGCGCCTGCGACTTCATCCAATAGCATGTGAAATTATTTGAAAGGTTCCGCCAGTCCATGACCTAAGTGAATGCTTGAGTAGAAGCAAGCGGATGACATTTTGAACATTAGTTATGAGTTGCGGTGGACTTTGTACAAATGTTTATACGCCTATTCTACCGTGTTTTTGTGTCAGGAACCCACCTCCAAAAATTCAAAAATATTTTTAATACATCTCTCTCTATCCTTAGTAATTTGTAAGGTTTATTCCACGGGAGATCATATATATATATATATAATGTATAATAAATCTTTTGATATACATGCTTACCATTCCCCGAATAAAACTTGATAAGACTTGGGACGAAACTGGTTGATTTTTTTGGGGGGTGGGGGTTGTTTTTAGTATAAATGTCATGTAATTTACGCTTATTTCTAGCTATTATTAATTTGAATTTGTTCAAATATATATATATATATATATATGCGAGTGTGTGTATGTGAAAAGTGTATGTATATAATTATAAATATCGACATATATATGTGTAATTTGTTATATATATTATATTATTTATATATAATATATGCGCGGTACTTATTTGAAAGCGCTCAATGTCAATGATAGAGCTAACATATTCATATAGATAGGTGTGAGTTTGTGACCCTGGGTTTCACAATCTTGCGATCTACAGACAAACTGATTAATTTTTTTTAAAAATTAGCTACATGTAGGGCTGCGTATATTGGTGTGTTTTTGTAGAAGTGGAAGGAAAATTAGAATATCTACCATTTAAATATGCGCAACCACAAAAAACAAGCTAATAACCAACTTTAAAATAAAAAGTAACAATACAGCCTGAAATAAAATAATAGCAAATTTTATCTGTCATAGATTCACACAGACCCAATGATACGTACATATGTAAGTACGAGAAATCGACAACTGTCCGTGCGTTGACATTGCTACATTATTCGAATACACCAACTGAATGTGTATGTATGTGCGCAACGGAACACATATACATATATATGCCGAGTCCCATATGGTTTGCATATATGTTTGTGTGAGCCCCGGTGGGCGGACGCGCGCGCATATGTGTGTCTCTGCGCACGTCAATGGTTGTATAAATGCGTATATATGTCTGCGTCTGTCATGACAACAAATTTTCCTCCCACTTGCACAAAAATACACCAATACATGCAGCCCTACATATAGCTAATTAAAAAAAATGATCAGTTTGCCTGACGATTGCAAGAGCGTGAAACGCAGAGTCACAAACTCACACCTATATATATATATATATATATATATATATATATATATATATATATATATATATATATATAAGTTTTTAAATAATGTGTAGAATTTTATCATTTAACCGAACTGAGTCATGCCGACTTCAAGGAAACACACTAAAAAGAAGTCAACACAACAAGAGCAATCAAAAGCAATTCACATCCAAAAATATCAAATTACACGAAGCTCTATATAAATAAGAATAAAACGGGACACAGTAGCAGATTGGAAAAAGACTAGCGGTGTGAAGACATCATAATGGTACCTTCACAAAACATCGAAGTCAGCATGATTCTGCTCAGTTAAATGACAGACTTCTTTAAATTAATCCTAGTAACGCCCTATCTCCTCATTATCGAGCAATATACGACAAAAATCTGTTTGCCACAATATCTTTTTATAAGTAAAGTTCCGATAAAAAAAACCTTGTCACTGAACATCATCACAACGCAACGTTATATATATATATATATATATATATATATATATGTCACATTATATAATTTGCAAACATTGTTAATAAAATCCGTTCATACTCACGGATAATCTTTCGCGTATATTAATTGAAAGATATCAGAAATGAGTTGTAACGTTGACAGATGTTATTATCATTCATTTCTCAAGGTACCCAAGTACTTTCAATCTCATCCAGAGATCATCTTTAGAGGTGTGAGTTATGGTAAGAAAAAATAAACACAAAATTGTGTTGCTAAATATTCTGTAAATTTTTTTTTCTGTTTCAAATATAACGATTGATAAAATACTAGCGTTCATTAGAACGCGAAATTTATCGAAAATGTAATTTTTTATAAGTTTTAATATCAGGGTTATGCACGCGTTAAGGCATGAAAAACTGTTCTTTTCTGACATCTTTCAGTTATAATACGCGAAAGATTATCCGTGAGTATAAACGGATTTTATTAAATATAAGCAGACACAATAATTGTAATTTATTTAATCTGACACGTAAAAAAAATGTACTGCCTAAATACACAAATATATATATATATATATATATATATATATATATATATATATATATATATATATATATGTTTCTGAGTATGTGTATCTGTTCATGTTTCTGTGTATGTAAAACCACTTAAGTTTAGTTAAAGTGAATAAAGTGAGAATAAATACATTTGGCAGTATCATAAAAAAAAACATTTAAAATGGTGAACTCTTAGGCATGCTTGCCATTGTGCCGCAACATGAATAACGAAGTAATACTTTCATTGGCATCATATTTGAGCAGATTAAAAGAACATGGCAAAATACTTCAATATATGGATTCAAACTTCCAGATCAAACACCGTATTTCCGCTTATTTAATGAATAATTCCATTGATGGCTTTTGATCCTTTGCTGAAATCCCTGTACTCCATACAGCAATAAGTTTCGCATTATTGAAACGACCTCGAGTTTCTATCAGTCGTTGGTAATCAAAGAAGCGGGTTAGAGTAATTGTTTATATAATTATATATTCTGATACGGCGGGTTTTCGACCGTTTAAGGTTTCTGTTGATAGGCAAACATATCGATTTGAAATCAACTCGACTCTGACCTCAAAAACAGAAATCTCTTATCAATTTATGAGCTATGATTAGCTTTGAAGCAAACTCTATTGAGTTTATGTTCAGGAAGAGAGTTTCTGCCTGTCTCAAAATCTCGTTTCGACTTCCTAGCTTTGAAATAGGTTCAAGCACCGCTGAATATCTCTATTCCTACCTTAAGGATATATTGCCACTGCTGACTTGGGTATTCCAATGCATTCACCAGTCAGTCAGTTAAATACCATACGTGATACTCCTTGGTGGTCAAGTCTCGGAAAAGACACGACTGACTGGACCAAAAGATTTTCCACAGTAGGTTGTCATTACTTTCTGCGGCAGGGTGGTTGCTAAACAGGAATCAATCTTTCCTTCTATTTAACCCATGACTGGAGAGCGAAGATTTTTCCAAGGTTATCTGCACGTAAATGAACGCAACGCATTCAACTTGGATTCAAACGCGGCTCTCCGATTTCACTTTCCGAGTCGATAGCCACTAAACCACAACATACACCCGCATTCATCGGTACATATTCTTAAATCAAACAACTAGCAGTTCTAAATGTTTCTATATATTCAACGTGTCTTTCAATACGAAAGGAGTTCCTTCATAAAAGTAATTGGGGGCTGTTTCGCTGTTACAACATCAATCGCTGAGTGATTTAAAAAGAACGCCTGACTATACCATCATTTCCCCTAACATAAGTGGGACGCAGGTACAAACTCTGCTGTATGACACAAAAAAATCCAACGACCGTTAGATAAATAATTATACTGTCTAAAAAAAAACAAAACAAAGATATCTTCTTACCTACGTGCATTCACTTATTTAGTAAAAGAAATAATGCCAGATTATTGAAAAAAAGGCATTGATTCCTAAAAAATTACTTTTTCACGTTTTGCATATGAAAATAAATCAGGAGATATCGGCCTCGGAAAATGTTAATGGCTAATGTACTTCTCTTTATAAGGGTCATCGTGTATTGATTTACCGCCAAAGTCATTCGGGACAGCTTTATAAAATGAGGCCAGGCTTTATGGAGGATTCTCTTACATAAAGGTTATCTATAAATAAACACTCTACTAAACACTCTACTAAAATCCTTCATTGCTGGAGTAAGAATCAGTCAGTCAATTAAGTGTTATACGTGATTCATGCTTAGGCGATCATGTCTCTTTCGAGACATGACTGACTGGACAGAAGATTATCCCGTAGTAGGTTGCTATTGCATTCTGCGGTAGAATGGTTGCCAGCCAAGACTATAGAACCCAATCTGTCAGGTTATTTATCCCATAACTCCAGGAAAGAGACGGATTAATACCTTTCCCAAGGGTATTTGTACGTAAGTAAATGCAAGGAATTCAACTGGAATTCGAACTCAGCTCCCCAATTTCTTCTTTCGAGCCGATATCCACTGCGCCACACCGGATATCCTGAAGTAAGAATACTAAGTCTAAGACGCAAATATCCGAAGACCTAATGAAAATACAAGTAAAATCAAGTGATTTACTCTTGAAACAAAGAAAGGGGCTAATAAAACCCATTAGTTTTAAAACTTCATATATATTGCCAAGCGTAATATTCAGATTATGGCTTTTACGTCTCCCTATCGCTGGTGGCTCTTAGCACGCTTTTTCTTGTTACATCACGCAACAATTGTTCTGTCATCCACCTGCTCAGGCCCTTCAAATATGTTATCCGCTGCTTTCCCCCTGCTTATTTTTCACTCTATCTAGCCTGTTAATATCAGGTTTTCCAAGCCCTCTTCCTCTTTTCTGGTTCAAGAATCTTTAGCAGTTTTCTCATGCTTCTCAGTATTACGTCCCTTTTTTGTTTCCATACTTTCCAAAAAAACATTATCGCTGCCACGCCCAATCCATGGTATCCACAACATCCTTCTGTACCTTTCTAAAAACAATCAAATTATTGAAAAAGTTGTTTTTTATTTAATCCCTCCATAAGATATTTTTTTAAATGCTAGAAATCCTTTTCTAAAAAAATTGTCTAGCTTAACTTGTTCAGTCATTGTTCTTTCTATCTTTACTATGTCTTGAGAAAATGTCTATGTTCTTTAGCGACACCCGTCTTACACTTCTAACTACCGATTACTAGCAGGGCAGACATGCACCTGTATATTTCCTTGGCAACCAGTTGATGAGAAGAATTATTTTTATTCGAAACTGGTTACGTGTGAGACTGGCTAATCCTCTCAGTAAAATACCTACGTGCTATCTACATTAGCAACACATAGCGTAGGGTGGCCGTGGTCTTATTCTCCACACCAATTAAAGTGGAAGAAAAATTAGAACAATTAAATCTGAGATAGTTGCAAAATATAATGAAACGGTAATCGAATAGATAGATTAATTTAAAGAATTCGGATTTTTCTGATATGTTCAACGAGATAAACCTGGTAGTCTCGCTTAGAAATGACATACAATTAGTTGTTAACTGGGGCAAAATACGGTGTGTAAATTTTTAACACATTCAAAACAAAACTGTTATCCTTTAATCATCACAGAGTATATTTTAATCTTTCACCATTTTACCTCATGCTAACTTTCAGGAGAACAACACGTTGCACGTTCCTGGTCTCAATTAGATACTGACATGAAGTGGAGGGATTATATTTAAACAATTACTAAATGTGCTGCGTTGAAATTTGATTCAATGTGTCGTGTCAAACAAACTTTCTCGACAAAATCCTGCTTACATATATATAAATCTACGAATTTTTCCTGTATTTAATAATAGTGTCATATCGGGTCTTATGATTCTCATATATATATATATATATATATATATATATAATAAGATTCTTTTTTGGGTGACAAAATTTAATAACAGCAAGGAATAAGGGGAATTTTGATGACATTCTATACACTCAAAGCTAAAATAAACAACTGCTTTCCTCCCAGGTCTCTTCAAGTTTAAAATCTAGGAAATTTAATCTTAGGAAATCAGAGAAAATTTTAATGAAAGTGCAAGAGAAAAATATGCAAAAGAACATGAGTCCAACTACATTCAAACCCAACATGCAATCTCTCTGTTTGCAGAGAGAAGGCTTGCGAGATTTGATGTAAATGCACTCTAAACCTTTTAGATGATATAAGGAGTGCAACTTGGATAATACTGAAAAGTACTTAATCCAGCAGCACATTACCTGCTAAATATATATATATATATATATATATATATATATATATATATATATATATATGTCTGTGTGTGTGTATAGTCATCTGCAGACAGATCTGTTTCGCTGTATCACAGCTCATCAGTATAGCTTTTTATCCAGGACTGAAACACGACCGTCAGTCGGCGATTCTATTTCTGAGCTATGGGCTCTCATATATATATACATATATGTATATATATATATATATATGGGCTCTCATATATATATATATTCCATTGAAATATCTTGGTGTTAGGATCATTTAATGCTGCGGCATCATGTAACTTAAATTTAGTGTATCGAGGCAGCAAATTATTTTCTAAACATATACTGTTAAATATAAGAGACAATGAATGTCTATTATGTTTAATCATGAGCCGTTCTAGACGTCGAATTTTGGCTTTAATTTCAGTTGAAAATAAAGACAAAAATTCTCCAGCATAAAAAATTATCCAAATCTTGGAGAATTTTTGTCTTTATTTTCAACTGAAATTAAAGCCAAAATTCGACGTCTAGAACGGCTCATGATTAAACATAATAGACATTCATTGTCTCTTATATTTAACAGTATATGTTTAGAAAATTATTTGCTGCCTCGATACACTATATATATAGTACGTGTTGGGAATTTTCTTCATTACATATGTTTTAATTTTGTGTATGTGCGTTGCTTGTTTTTTTTTATTTTGTTAACTGCACAGTTTAGTAGAGTCAGTTGGCCACCGTTAGTGATAGAAAAACAACCAGAACTCCATTAACTTTGCCAGAAATTTGAAATCAGCTTCCGGTGCTGCTTAGTATTCACGCCGGAAGCTCCAATACGAACAATTCTAAATATTTGGGTGTCAATCTGAGGACATTTCAGGGTATTCGGAAAGAGTTAAATAGAATATCTTATCAGCATCATGACCTTTGTAGAGCTCACTGGTGATGACAATGTTATACCTCAATTCATCTTCCCACAGGGCCTTAGATTCAACATAGGTTCCTTGAGAAGGCAGTGCTGCTCAAGAGAGTACCTGCTGGAAAACGCTGTGCTTGGCAACATGACTCTACACCAGCAGGGAAATCCAAACATCTGTCAGAATTTCTTGCGACATCATCCTTTACCTCTGGTCACTAAACTCCCTAGACCACAATTCCTTTGATCATTATGTGTAGGGTGTATTTGATCGAGAGATCAACCAAACAGCTTTTAAAATCAAAGGTAAACTGAAAGCTAGGATTATGGCAGCATTAACTAACTTAAACAAGGAGACCGTCTAGAAGAGTCGCAAGAGTATCCGAGGTGGTAGTTGAAGCCAATACCGATTTTATTGAATGACTTGACCCTTCAGCATTTCAAGATATTTTGGTTTTTGCAGTTTTGGTAAATATATCTGTTTAAATGAGATGTCAGTGTTATTTTCATTTTTGCATCATTTAGTCATTTACACGACGGTATATATATATATATATATATATATATATATATATATATATATATATATATATATATTTACACTCTCACACCCTGATTGAGCACTCTGGAAGAGTGGAACACTTTGTAAACAGTAGCTACTCCGGCATATACGCATCGCTCATTTGATAATGATTTGGAGCACGCTAGCTACTGGGCGTGTTTATACGTGCTAAAAAGCCTGCCGTCTTCTAACGGACACATTGTGGCCTCGGGGGAGAATCGCCGACTGACGCCGATGCGGTCGGGTTTCAATCCTGGGTTAGGAAGCGATCAGAGTCTAAGCCGTACTGATGAGCTGTGATACAGCAAAACAGATCTGTCTGCGGATGACTATAGTATATATATATATAATTTCAGCTTTAAAAAAAGAGGAGATATCAATATGGAGAAAAGATGAATGGCATGCAAGAACACAGAACATGGCGATTAACATTGCCTTTAAGATTTTAGTTATCAGAGAATCAAGGAAGTTTCACACGTATCAAATGGAAGAAATAAAAACTATTGGAGTAGAAGTGGCGGTAGCATTTAAATATTTTAACAGTAAAAGAATAAGACATAGTTGTCAATCTATTAGTACACTTAAATTCATGTAGTCAGGACCTTAGGAAAAACTTGTCAGAACAGTTGCCATGAAGTCAATATCTCTGGTCTCAATTACAGATCCTTATTTAGATTTTGTCAATACTCTGTACATATGCAGCTACAACAACGGACCAAATACGTACATGGAGATGCTCCTTAAAATTCCAGCAATATTCTCGACAGAAAATGGCTTCTCTCTCTCTTTTCTCTAAATATTTCATTACAATTTTTATAAAAAAAGCTTTCTCGTTGTAACTCATCCTCATAAATTTAAGCTTGCCTCTAGATTGGCAACTGGATCACATCATTTTATTGTTGAAATAGTAACAAGTAACCGTAAGTTCTATTCTAATGATTTCTTTACTCCCACTAATCGTGAAATTCTCTTCCACAATCTTGTTTTTTCCTGAAACATGTTCTTTTTTTTTTCTTTCTTCAAACAAATGTTTTCTTATTCTCTTTCACTCTTTGGGTCTTGAGGACATTAACCCCTTGGTTGTGGATGAAAAGGCTACAAGATAATTATTCGTCAAATATATCCCGATATCTTCAGAAAAAATAGTGTCTAAATTCTTATACCTGGACAAAATAAGCATGGTTTTCCTAACTGGGTAAGAAAAAATTTCATCTGTTTCTTGCCAAATAATTTTGCATTTTTGCCAAATAAAGGAAAACTATTTTTATTGTTGTTTGCACATTTCTTGGTGTTGTGATGCATTTTTTTGTTTTTCGATTTTTTCGTTTTTTGAGGTTTGGGAGGGGTACCAAAATATAAATTGAATCTGAGCCAATTTTCTTACCTTTGTCAAAAAAATCTGCTTTCAAAAAACAGCAAAACAAATTTTAATTCTTGCTTTAATATTACTTGAAAATGTTGAACTAATGGGAGAACTAACCATTCAAACAATCAGTCCAAGAAAAAAGAAAAACATTCTTATGTTAGACGTGAAAGCACCGTAGAGTAATTCTCATCATGTAATTCTCTCAAAATATAACATTGCATTTACTAATATTTTACACTTCATTAGAGACAGACTAGAATAATATTGTTACAGACTTGGATAAACATAACAAACAGAAACACAAAACAATTCCGGTAAGACAAGTCTAGCAGGCTTGTCTAGAAGTCTTGATTTATAATCCCCCTCTTCTTGTCTAGTAGGTTTTCTTTATAAACCCCTTCTGAAAATTACGTTAAATTGGTATTTATTGTTTGTCATCTCTACCTTTGAGGTCCTAGGTATGACGGCAAAATGCATTCGGCATCAAGATTGGGAGGTTGTGGGCAAATAGTTAACCTCCAAACTGGGGTCAAAACACAAGAAAATCTTTTATAGAAATATATACATGAAAATAGATTTTTGTAGAAAAATATACAATTTTGAAGGAAAAATATTACCAACACTACATTTTTTAAGAAAAATGTATTCCTATAACACATATTTGAAGAAAAAAATTATAACCAGCAATACATTTTTGAATGAAAAACTAGAAGACGTATCCAGCTTTCTAAAATAGAAAAAAATAAAAAAATAATTTTTTCTTCAAAATCTGATGAAATCGACCTACTCACTCTAAACAAACGTTTAAAAATTACCTTAAATCCTACATTTCTGGCATTAAATAACCCAGAAATTTAAATTCTATTTTTGAACTTAGACATTAATTTCCATTTCCTAACTATAAAAGAAAACAAAGGAGTAACGCCTAAGAAATAATCAGAAGAGAGAGGTGAATTAGGCATACAGGAGAGTAGGTAAAGAGAAGAAGAGAAATCTGAAAAGAGAGAGAAGAGACATATCAAAAGAAACTGAGACAAAGAAATAATTGATTTTTTTTTAAATAGCTTCACTTTGTACAAGGTCCGATATGCACGTGAGATAAAACATTACCGAGAAAGAGGCACAATTAGCGCAGATATGTGGGAAAGGTAACGGTTAATCCTAAACTTAAACAGGTTAAAATCAGAGAACCCTCTTCTTGCAGTTGGTTCCACAAACCAGCGGTTCGTGGGAAGAAACTGCTTGAGTGGAACCTAAATCTTACCTCTTAAATACGAAAGGAATTTACATTATTACTACGAAATTACTGGTTTGAAATTAGAAGTTGCATAACTCTTCACGTTAGAGTAGTTAAACAATTTTTCTGCTAGTAAAATTTTCACTATGATGATTTTCTAATGTTGCTATGTAACAATAACAAACATGCAGGAATAAGATCCTGATTAAGGTACTAACGATTTTTCAGCCATTTCCTTTTATATATATATATATATATATATATATATATATATATATATATATATATATGTTTTTATATCTATAATCATCGCAGTAAATTTTAAGATGGGCGCAAATCAGTGAGGTTATTTATACATTATCAAATATATTTATATGATATTTATATTCGAAAGCATATAATATTATACTCTTTAATGAATCTTCTTTTAGCCTAAGAAAAGGTAAATAGAATGATTTGAATTTAATTGAATTAAGGATTAAACGATTAAATCAGATTTTATTTATGAATGCTTTATTAAATAGCACTTTAAGTGGCTTTTAAGATTGATACCAAGTCAATTCTTATTCGAAGAATTTATATTATGATTATTCACAGCATCAAGAAGCTTGGGTTGAAGATGTAAGTATTCACTGGAATGAAAAGTATAATAAATGTATTGTACAAATATAGAACGTACATTGTAAGAAAGAAATGTTTTATTCATCAGAAGTAATCACAATATAGGAAGATATTATATTAGCTAAACTGATAATTGCAGGACTGAAAGACATATATATATATATATATATATATATATATATATATATATATATAATGTGTGTGTGAATATATATATAGAGAGAGAGTCTACCAAAAATGTACACAAACTTCTGGAACAAAATCTTGTCTAGATTTTTTAATACTAGATTTATTCATACATCACAAAATTAATGAGTTATCTTTGAACTCTACAATCACAAGAGATGGTTCTGGGTATTACGGTAAACTGCATCCGGCAGAGAGGCCTCCGATTCGGAGGTTGTGAGGAGCATTAACCACCTCTTAATTGTTGTTGTTCCCAGGTCCAATCTGACCCAGAGTGGTAGCACCTGTTAAGGTCCCAGACTGGGGTCAAAACTCTATGAAAGTATAAAAATACACTTTTATACAAATATATAGATAAAAATAGACTTTTATAGAAAAATATATATTTTTAAAGAAAAAATATTACCAACAATATATTTTTGAAGAAAAAATTATTAACGTAACACAATTTTGAAGAAAAAAATTATTTTCAGCAATTTTTGTCTAAGCGCCGCCATTTTAATAATGTTTATTAAGAAAATATCGCCCCACAGTAAGCAGGGTCATCGAAATTTGATACGACTACGACAGACAGGTTTTTCCTTTGCTGAAGTGTGTATACCTTTTTTGGTAGACTATAAAAATATAAATAAAGAAAATATAACTTTTAATCAGATGGGATAGACGGATCACCTCGAAGAAGACGAAATTACGCCTGTCTCCCACAAAAATCGAGTGCTATACACACTCACTGAGTCAGGAGTGTAGTATAAGGGAAAATATTTATTCTTGAAACATACAAGAAATGTAGCACAAAGCCGAAAACGAAGGCGGGTAGAGGGTGGTCTTCGTTAACTATCCTATACCTAGCTAATCACATTCACGATCCAGTCACTCTTAACAATTTCTCCATTTGCCACATAAACTCATCCGTCACCTTACAATCTTATATACACCATAATACCACATATGCACAGAGGAACATAAAAACGGCGTAACAAACCCACGAGATAAAAATTTATTATATAAACAATAATGTTCTATAATATCTATATATAATTATATATAATTATATATAATAATATATAATATATATATATATATATATATATATATATATATATAATAACT
This sequence comes from Ascarosepion bandense, assembly GCA_037127315.1. Classification (NCBI taxonomy): domain Eukaryota; kingdom Metazoa; phylum Mollusca; class Cephalopoda; order Sepiida; family Sepiidae; genus Ascarosepion; species Ascarosepion bandense. The sequence goes on from JBBBDQ010000993.1 coordinate 26,133, forward strand.
ATATATAATTATAATATGAAAATGTGCGGAGGAAGGGATGAATAACCGAAAACTGACTAAAAATATAACAAAATATTTAAATAAAATAAACAGATGTTAGTAAATCACGACCACCCCACAAAATCGAGTGTGTAGTGGAAGGGAGTATAACAAGATGCCAACTACTATGATACTAATACTTAAAAATTTGGAGGTAACAAATTACGCCATGTGTTTAGAATAGGGTTAAATCAATCATTTTTTAATGATCTCTTCCATCTATTTCTGAAAGCTTATTTAAACGCCTCCCCGCCTAAAGTTGCATTACATAGATAGAAAAGTAAATGAAGCCGAACCTCAAGATCGGGACTAATAATATAGCGGATATTTCTTTGGATTTTTATCAAGGAGCTCAAGGTAAGTAGCACTTGACAATATGTGGCAGCAATATTCTAAGAATGAAAGAATCTTAGACATGGATTGAGGAGAGAAAAATGATTCCACACCACACAATTTGTTGATTTGTCTTTTATCTCACTTCAAGACGTAGGCGATTTTAAGAATTCTAAGATATTTTCCTTTCTAGGAATTGCCAATACACTAATTGGTTGTGAATGCTTTCAGCACATTTTCTTTCCAAAACAGAAGTTCTATGAGATTTCTTCGCTTTCTGTGTATATCCAGTGGGGGTATAACAATTTCATAAAATAATTCTCGATAGGAAAAGCGAAAATAATTCCACACATTTTATCATTCTTTATAGCTTGTAGCTAGAAAAAAGTAAAGAAAACCTGAACATTTTAATAATTTAAAGGAAGAAGTGCTAAAAATCCCCCCACCCCATATTCAAAGACACATTCTACAGATGCATGCTGGGATCTATTCCTAGCGAATAAAAAACCGTTAATTCTTTTTTATTTTTCTTTCTTACCTTAAACGGGCATCTAGACTTATTATAATGGTTAGCTTAGCTTGTTTTGCTAGGACATACTACAACTAGGTAGTGAGTTCGATTCTCACGAGGTGGGTCAAATAACAAGACAGGTTAGGTTCTATAGTCTTGGGTGGCAACCATTCTACCGCAGAAAATAATGACAGCCTACTGCGGGAGAATTTTCTGCCCAGTCAGTTATGTCTGTTTCGAGACATGATCGCCTAAGCGTGTCTGACGTATAGCACTTAACTGACTGACTTTGCTTTGATTTGCATTTGATTTTAATGTCTTGTATTATTTTATTTTTTACTGTTTTATACTTGCTTTGCTTTGCCTTGCAATTCATTGTTTTGTCTTGTATCATTTGTCTTATTAATTTTACTTTGTTACTGTTTCATACTTGCTTTGTTTATCTTGCATTTTCTTGTCTATTATTCGTTTGACCTACTCTTCTTTTGCTTTTATTTTCTATTCTTTTTATTTAATAATTTTTGTGAGGATTCTGTCAATTTCGTGAAAACTATGCCTACTTCTTCAACAAGAAGTATTACTTTTTATCTGACCTTCTTTTTATCTTTGATTAAATTTTAAAATACCATATACCTTCAGGGGACAATTGATCTTGTTTTCCACACATTTTTTTTATTTATTAGCGGTAAATTTAGCTGTTTCCTGTTTCTTTCCCCACGATTTTGTGCCTCCTCTTCTAATCTGGCCAGAGGCCAAGCCTAAAGAGCACAGTATATTATCATTATGCGTTTGTTTATCTTATAAGAGAATTTGCAAAGCCCTGTTTTGTAAAGATTTAGTTGTTTCGTGCTGAGACTGGAGTGAGCTGTACAGGGAGGAGGCCTGGGCAATGCTACATGAAGGGTGTGCGCTTCCCAGATCGCATGTACCTACCACCTCAGCCTTACGAAAAGACAAAATAAGGAATAGAGAAAAGGGTCAGTTAAATGCCATACGTGATACACGCTTTGGACGACCATGTCTCAAAAGAGACATAACTAACTGGGCAGAACATTATCCCGCAGTATGTTGCCATTGCTTTCTGGGGTAGACTGATTGTCAGCCAAGGCTATAGAACCCAATCTTTTTCTAGTATTTAACCCATAAATAGAGGGAAGAGACGAATTAATACCTTGCCCAAAGGTATTTGTGCGTAAGAGAAAAGGAAGTATACAATAATAAAAAAAAGAAAAAAGGGAGAATACCATAATACGTAATTTGTTAGCTAGACATGGGTAAAACAGATGCATTCATGTCTTTCACATGAACATTTGTGCGAAAATGAACGCAACCGCCTAGGATAGAATTTGAACTGGATCTGCTGATGCCTCCTGCGCCACTAACAACCGTTTTATTGCCCACTTATGCTTGTAAAGTGCTAAAATAGCAAGATTTACTAAAGCACATGATACAAAGTAAATAACCACTTAACTGAAATTGATCTTAATACAGCTGAATAATGAATCACCGTGTCAGACATTTTATCTACTCCGAGTTATTAATGTCATAGATGCAATATGTTTCAATAATAACAGGACACTAAATAAAAAAGTCTATAAATTTTATCCATTGCTTCTTGGGCAGCGGATGTAGGTGGCGCTGTTAAATGCATCGCGTGTGTGAAACGTTTCTAGTGAATATTTGAAAGCAACAAGTCGGTATAGAACAGTTCCGGTCTAGAAAAGATGAAGTGATGAGGATGAGATGAAAGTAAGAAGCGAAAACGAATGGATATGAATTTAAAAGAAGCGAAAAATAATAATAAAAATTATAAAACGTATAACTGACATGACTAGATAACATTAGCTTACTGCATCGGAAGTAAGTGTTGTTAGCCGCTTAAAGGAACGTGACTTCCTCGATATTCACGAACGTCTGAGGTTGTATGGAACGGGTTCGATTTTATGCAAATACTTTCTTTTCTGCTGGAGACAATGGAGAAGCTGGGTAGGGCAGAAAGTAGTTGGGCATAAAGAAGCACGGATTGACATGTTGATAACCCACACCGCCTGAAAAATATCTGCAACTGCATCTGGATAATAGACGTGAGACGAGGCGTATTTTTACAGAAGGATGCTGCGGATATCGTGGACTGAGCATGCAAGAACGATGAGGTGTTGGAAAGAATGGCAACAAAAAGGAAATTAATAATGAGCATCAGGAAGAGACAACTGAAGTTCCTGGGACATGCAATAAGAAAGGAGAGCTTGGAGAACCTGATACTGACTGTCCAGATAGAGTGAAGAAGAGACAGGGGTAAACAGCGTGTAACATATTTGACGGGCCTGAGCAAGTGGATAGCAGAATGGCGGTTGCTTGATTTAACTGGAGAAAGCGTGCTAAGAGCCACCAGGGATAGGGAGACGTGGAACAGGGCACATAGAAGAAGAATAGACAAACGTCAACCACAGCCTTTGACTGATCAGAACATATGAAAACATTGAATCAAGCTTTTTACGATGAGACGTTTGCATCTAAAAGATATGGAATGTTAATCTTTAAAAGATGTGATCTTTATTTCATAGTTCGGACTGTTGCCCTCATCTTTATTGCCATATTAATGACGTGTCGCATTGTATGTTTCATTTGTTGACATTACGATACACTTTCATGGCAGAGATGGTTATTTACGTAGAATCAAAATTTGTGTTATATAACGCTTGATTTAACTTTGGACTGTGTAATCATTCGTGGCCGAACGGTGTAAGACGCACCAGATCATTTGGTGACTTGTACTTGTTGTTACGGGTCGCAGGTTAAATTCTGCCGAATGATACACATTTTTTGTAACAAGATTTATCGTAAATAATCAGGCCAGTAGAAATGAATATATAAATATAACGTTTGATTAAATACAGGAATATCTACTCAAATACGATTATCGCTTAAAATAATTTTCAAACAAATAAATTAAATATGCTGGTTTTTAAAACCATTTCGTTAGTCTTCCGTTTTTTCCGTAACATATGTATACGTAGATACACAAGCAAACCTAAACACACACACACACACACACACACACACACACACACACATATATATATATGTGTGTGTGTGTGTGTGTGTGTAATTTGCTTGAAACATTGTGTATATTTGGTGCGTGGGTAATTTTTTTAAGGCTATTCAATGAGTGGAGAAAAATAAAGGAACGCAATGCATATGTTGGGTTTTGACTATTTATTAATTATTAATATTTCGAGACCATAGTCTCATCTTCAGAATGTTTGGAGAGCTTAATTTTACGTCCGCCCGTGGTCCTTGCCTTTCAGCTCTCCAAACATTCTGAACCCATACACCAAATATACACAATGCTTCAACCAAATTACAAAACTCTCATAAACATATATAAAAGTGTATATGTGCTTATATACATATATATATATATATATATATATATATATATATATAAGTGTGTATATATGCCTATATATATATATATATATGTGTGTGTGTGTGTGTGTGTGTGTGTATAATACCTAATATACTTTATACTCAATATGTATATCTTAACTATCATTTATGCAAGAAAAACATAATTCGACCATATATATTCATATAAATCAATATGTACCTCACGTAATTAAAAATATATACTTATAGATAGAAATCAATACAAAATATTTGGATAACAATATAGCCTCACATTCAAAATTACATATAAGCTAAATAATTAAACATACAAACAGCTATGTAGGAATATAAATATACATTAGTCTATTTAGACATATATATGTCTATATCTGAACGTAAACGTCCATAAAGATATATGTCATCGAGTTAAGTTCCATACGTGATACACGCTTGGACGATCGTGATTCAAAAGAGATACTAGGCAGATTTTCTCGCAGTAGGTTGCCATTATTTTCTGTGGTAGACTGGTTATCAACCAAGGTTATGGAATCCAATTTGTCCTGCTATTCAATACTTTTATCCAGACCAGTCAGTGAAGTGCCATACGTGATACGTGCTTGAGTGATCATGTTATCTCGATCCATGTCTGACTAGAAAGAAGATTTCCTCGCAGAAGGTTGCCATTAGTTTCTCTCGTAGGCTGGTTCTTAACAATATCTATAGAATCCAAGCTGTCTTATAGTTATTTTACTTTGCATTCCATTACATTGTCTTGTATTATTTTAATTATTAATTTTACTGATTCTCTAGTGACTTTTAGGTTATAGTTTTAAAAGTACTTTATCAGCTCTCTTTGTTGGTAGTAACCAATCATTTTCTCTTCTTCAGTATATGGTTAGCCCTTTGTTCTCGCTTTCATTTACTGCTGTGGGTACGAGTATCTTTCTGTGACCGCCATCATCACGGTGTCATCTATGTATTATGTGTTTTTATTTTCGTGTTCGCCTAAAATTGGAAACACAAAGAATCAATCAAGTACAGAAAGTTATCAATATGCGTAGACTTATAAAAGACGATAGAAAATGTGATACAAAAATTCAAAAATTAAAAGAACTATTAAAAAATAAGGATATTTCCTTATGAACTATGAAAAAAAAAGGATGAACTATATTAACATCCAACAACTTACGTCGTTGAAGAATTCCCTCAGAAGTGATAAGAATACAGAAGTTTGAGTTTGAGTTTTGTTTAACGACATATTAAATTCTGTGAGTTATTTAATGCCAAAAAGTTGGGGTTTTAAGGTATCTTTTTTAATGTTTGTTTCTTTCAAAAATGTCGAGGTAATATTTTCTCTTCAAAAATGTCTTTTTAATATTTTTCCTTCAAAATTATTTGATTGAAAAGGTGGGGTTTTAATGTATCTTTTTAATGTTCAATTATAGTGAGAAGTTTGATTTAGTTAGATTTTAAAGAAAAGTTTTTCTTTTTATACTTTTTATTTTAGAAAACTAAAAATGTCTTTGAGTTTTATATTCAAAAATGTTTTGCTAAGAATAATTTTTTTCATTCAAAAATGTGTTTGGATAATAATTTTTTCTTCAAAAATGTATTGGTATTATTTTTCCTTCAAAAATGTATATTTTCCTATAAAAGTCTATTTTTATGTATATATTTCTAAAAAAAACTTGTACTTTATACTTTCATAATGTTTTAACCCCAGTTTGGGTTTAAATATTTTTTCCATAACTGGGACCTTGACAGGTGCTAGCACTCCTGGTCAGGGTGGACCTGAGAAGAGCAGCTATGAAGAAGCGGTTTCATGCTCCTCACAACTTCCCCATCAGAGGCATTGCTGCTGGATTCAGTTTACCGTCATGCCCAGGACCAAGAGAATACAGGAAGCCTCAAAATACCATGAACAAAACAAGTGAGCAACAAGAATGTTTTAATGAACATAAGCAGAAAGCAGACTTAGAACCCAAAAATGGTTAGTTGAAATTTTTGGAAATTATAATAACCAAAGTTGGCTTGGAAAACTGGGATATAGAAAACACGAATAAAAAGGAAGAATTTAATGCGGGGTATCTTGTCCACAAAATATAACACAAATTTCAAGAAAAGACAACGCAATGAAAATGTCTGTAAAAAATTAGAAAATCATATATTTAATAACATAAATGCAGAATAAATAATTTGTATATATTTTTCTATATCTTGTTTTATAGAAAAATGCCTTGAAGTTTTAAATGAATGTGGTTTGAACAAAACTGTCTTTAATTCAATAGATTAGAAGAGTGATGTCTGTTTCTTTTTCTTTTGTGTTCTTCAATGAGTGGGTGGAAAGAAAAAGAGGCAATCAATTACTGTTTTGCTTGTGAGGTACAGAGCACCCGGATTAAAAGGAGAATTTAATGCTGGGTATCCTGTCCACAAAATATCACACAAATTTCAAGAAAAGACAACGCAATAAGAAATGTTTGTAAAATATTAGAAAATAGTATATTTAATAACATATATGCAAAATGAACGGTTTGTATATTTTTTATATCTTGTTTGATAGAAAAAATGTCTTTTAGATTTAAGTGAATGGGGTCTGAACAAAACAGTGTCTATGTTTTGCTGGCTTTAATTCAACAGAGTAGTAATGTCTGTTTCTTTTTCGTTTTCTGGCCGCCGGTTAGTAGTTGGAAAGAAAAATGAGAGATCAATTTAAGGTGAAAAAGAAAGTGTGAAATAACAGATATGAGGAAAAAGGTTCAAATAGAAGTAACAGCAAGTAAGGGAATGCGTGTATGTAAAGATTAACCAGGCTAATAATAAGGTCTGTGTTCCTTTCCTTTTTCTGGCCGGCGAGAGATGTAAAAAGGTAAGTGAAGCAATAAAGGAATTTTATTTATCGGACGTTAGTTTTTATGAGTCAGTTGAAAGTGTCTTCTTGTTGTTATTGTTGTTTTCCTTTCCTTCTTGTCTTTTGTGCCCCGTTGAGTCCGCGTTGTGGAGCATTGGATATCGGTTCTGAGCGAGAAATCGGTGGGGGGGGGGGCCGAGTTCGAATTCCAGCCGAATTCACTGCATTCACCTACGCGCAAATACCCTTGGGAAAGGTATTAATCCGTCTATTCCTTCCATTTATGGGTTAAATAACAGGACAGATTGCTTTGTCAGCAACATTTCTACCGCAGAAAGCAATGGCAACCTACTGCGGGATAATCTTCTGTCTAATCAGTCATGTTTGTTTCGAGACATGTTCGCCCAAGCGTGTATCACGTATGGCACTTAACTGACTGACTGAGTCTGAGACGGACCTGTCTGCCGTTTTTTTGGCCTCCCTGATCTCTACGGCATTCTTACTGTCTTTTGCCAGTCAAGGGACGTGGTTAAGTAGTGGAATCTAGTCATATGACCGACTCGAAAGCGCATACCCTTTTTCTAGGTGTTAAAAATAAATGACCGAGGCCATAGATCATTGATAATTAAAGACATAAAAATTAAGCTAAACCTTAAAGAAATCGACGGAAAGGACGTTGAAAACCCTAAAATGTTCTCAAAAGCAGAAAAGGTCTTGACTATTGTAAAGTCTTGTCAGGTTTCTCAAAAAAGAAAAATGTGTAATGATACAAGAAGAAAATGATGCATTCACAGCCTTCCCGGCGTTGCCTTTTTCTGATGACGACAATGTCAAAATGTTAAATCAGTTTTTGTTCACACCTCTGTATATAGAGCTGTAAAGTTAACATTCTCTTGGGACATAGCACCATGAAGAGTGAAAGAAGCCATGAATTAATGGAACAGTCCGACGGTGATCTCACCTGGGCCATGTTTAATGCAGATTCCTAACCCTTATCGACGTGATAATGGCACTCTTGTTAAATGGTTTGAATGGTTGGTGCCTGATGGCAGAGTCTCGTATATCTTCAGTGTCTTGGTGTGGATGTATGCTGTGTACTGGAGACTCTGGTTTTGAACTCGCAATAATGAATACATTCTGTCTGATAGGTTTATAATTTATGCAGCATGTTTCAATGGACGCTAGGGAAGTGTTTCCTAACTTTTTAGCAAGTCTTTACAGGCAGCGGGTGCACTTCTCTTTGCCGATCCGGTGTGAAGACTTTTGCGTGATTTATGTTACCATAGGCGATCAGTCTCTTTGTCTCGTATATGCCTAATAACTGATCTGTTTCGGCGGATCAAGCCGTTTTTTACGACATTTTGTAGGGTAGTTCTAACAGGTGATTGGAATGACGTTATTAACCACGATAAAGATAATATAGGTACAAGATCAGGTACTAAGAAACCAAATGTGAAAATATTTCGGGGGTTTATCAACAAGATGGAGATTGCCGATAAGTTTTATAATGACACCCCTCGGAAGATAATATCGACTTGGAGTAATAGAGGCAGCTTAGCTTGGGTGGCGCTTTTTAGATACCTCGATCGAGTTCTACTAAAGAGAATCGATCAGGCAACTGGAAATTGAACGCATTTTTAATTGGCGAGCGAAATTTCCAGAACCAGTTGCTAATAAAGCTATTGCAAGAATTGACATAGTTGGGAATATGTGGTGGAATACATTAAAATCCAATTCTAGTCGCCAAAATCAATCAATCTATCTATATTAAGAGCAAAAATTGCATTAAATCCTGGGATGGTGGCAGAGTTCACATCCTTGCTTATAAAGAAGCATCAGAATATGAACACCTTAATGCATTTAATAGGTATATAGCAGGCGTCAGGTTGCTGACCTGTGGGTGCGTGAATAAAAAAGGCGTGTATATACAAGGTTTTTCGTCACTTCTTTCAGGACCTGCTCATTTCGATACCTATTTCGCCGATATTCTCTGCCTTGCGACCGCTGAAGCAGTTGGGCCCATGGATCCCATTATAGCGTCTGAGATCTTTGAATCGCTGAAGCTAGTTGACCGGGTCAAAAAATCGTGATTGGGTGGTGTTCCTTATGAACTGAACTTGTGACAGTTGCCCGTTCATGTTCCCTTACTGGAACAGATTTAAAACAGCTGGATGAAGCAAGGGGCTATGCCTAAAAGCTTAACAGGGGTTGGGATCAAGTTACTACCCCCCCCCCAAAAAAAAAGAATGGTGGGGATGTGCGAAGTAACTTTCGACCGTTGGCGATGTTAAATACAGAATTTAAGTTTGTTTACCAAGATCGTAGACAAACGTTTTCAGGAGTCCAAGGTATTTGAAAACGTTGGCCGTTTTGACCGCTGCATTCAGGCTGTACTTTCGGGCTTGGATATGTTTTCTCTACGAAGCCCCCGGTGCGCTGGTGAAAATAAATGGGGTACAATCGGAGCCTTTCGTGTTATTTTGCACCATATATGACCAGAGCCATTATGTTGTTCCTTTCCAAAATTGCCTGATGTGCCTTTGCATTACTTTCTTGCGATAGGGCCTTGCATGTTAAATCTGGTCCTACGCAGAATCTCCTTACCTGGTACTACCACCTAGGCTAAGTAATTTGCTGATGACGTTTTGGTTATTGTGTCGATTATAACTGGGATTGATGAAGTCGGCAAAGAAAACAGAAAGTACGAGACGGTGATAGAGACCAAGTTCAACCGCGATAAGTTTGTTGTCTTGCGGTTGCGTGCATGGAAGGGAGTATCTCTTCCCGGAACACTCATCTGAACAGAGGGACCGGTCAAGAGATTTAGCGTCTGGTTCGGTCCCGATCTCTTGCTGGAAATGAACTGGTTAGAAATGCGGACGAAAGTCGAGGGCGGATTTCGTCTGTGGTCGCAGAGTAATCTTTTCTTTACAGGGAGGGCGGAAGCATGTGTTTCGCATATCTACCCAATTATCTTCTACCGATTCTCTTTGCTTCGACTCCCTTATGCCATACTCATGCAGTTGGTTAAGTTCTTGTTCCACTTCTTGTGAAAAGGCAAGGCTTCCAAGGTATGTTGAAAGATTTTTTACCTTTACCCTTCTTACGTTGATCTGGGTATGCCTAGAGTCAAGATTTTCAAATTAGGCTTCGCATCGCGTTCCTAGACTGAATATATCGATAAGCGGATGAGAATGACAAATTCTGGAAAACGCCAGCAAGAAAGTCCTGACACTGAGAAGTGTGAGGAGGATGCCCACCGTTTACATAACACCATTTTGTTTAGTTTCTTGCATATATATTATTTCGTATATTGTAAATATTCATTAGGGCTTTCATTTTTCAAATGTTTATATTTTATTACACAGCCCTACAGACAAATTGCGCATTTGGGATTAGTTAGAACCTTTCAAATATTTTTAGGTATTATGATAGTTTTAGTAAGAACGGTAAATAAGAATGTTGTATTTTAAAGCAAGGATTATTGTGTAGTTTGTTTGGGTCAACGATTGTGGCTAGCTGATTTTAAGATGATAGAGGTGATGAGCATAATTCTTCCCTTCCAACTAAATATTAGTTCATTAAAGCTTACATTTAAGTCAATACTGATTGTTTCTCACGATTCTACTACAAGCAGCACCTATTATGGTCCTATCTATAGGTAAATCAGTCAGTTAGTTGCCATGTGTGATATATGCTGACTAAGCAGAAGATTTTTGCGCAGTTGGTTGCCATTTTTTTCGCGGTAGATTAGTTGACAACCAAGGCTAAAGAACCCAATCTGTTTTGCTATTTAATATATAGCTAGAGGGGAAAGGAGTGGAGTAATATCTTTCCCAGGGATATTTGTGCAAAAGCGAACGAAATAAATTCGACTGGAAATTAAACTCGAATCTCCGATTTCTCATTCCGAGTGGATACCCATTACACCAAAACGCACATCGAAAGAAGCGAGCAAAAATAAAGCACTATGAAAATATTAAAATAATTTTTTGTAATAAAAATGCCAGCAATGCATGTTTTTATATAGGAAAATTACCAACATTTTTAAAGTAAATATATTTTATCTGTAGTTGAAGGCATTCAAATGCATTCGAAAAATACTTAGTTGAAACCCTACATTTGTTATCAATATGTGAATATTTTGACATTAAATAACTCGTTAAAGTTGATAGACCGCTAAACAAAATCAATCAACAAATTCTTTTCCGTCATTTGCTCATATAGTAGTCGCGTGTAATGAAAGCTTTAAAACTAATCCATGGTCCTGGAGCTCAGACTCTTTGGACGTTGGGACGAAAGACTAAAAAGCAATAGTTGTTTCCAGTTAAAGCAAAACCTTAGACTGAAAGAAAAATGAATGGATGTAAGTCAAATTTTGATTTGCTGGTATCGATATCAAATAATTTTTTTTCGTGGTAAACTGAATTTTGAAGGCTAAATAAGTCCTCTGAGTAAATGGTATCATGGTTGAGACTAAGAACTACAATTATACCTACTTAGAGCCAAACCCGAAGCAAAATCTAAAACAAAAGGGCTGAAAAAATACAGACATACAGGCAGATAAACAGACATACACACAAACATCTTACCTTTATATATATATATATATATATATATATATATATATATATTATCGACTTTCTCCACTATTGTAAGAACTGCAACCTTGAGACTTCTGAATATCGTTTCTCATGTCTTTGTCTATGAGTGTATCAAGTTTGATTAAAATCAGACCACTCATTCTATAATCCGATTTTTTTGGATTATCGATTTTCGATATTTATCGGGGTACCTCGACACAAAACCTAGCTAAAAACACTCGCAGACACAACCGTGTAAATTTTCAAGTTCGGTTTAGCCGTTTCGGAGTCTATAGGTAACAGACACACACACAAAGTTTCATTAAAAAATAAGTTTAGATTTGAGCTACAGTTTGACTGTTCAAGAATCATAACGACCTTACCTCAGAGTTTCAATTCGACTTTTAATGTATTGAGAATTCACATTTAATACGGAATGTATATTTGCTTACTTTCATTTTTTTCTAAAAATCAAAATATTTCTTGCGCAGCGAAAATCTAGTTAATATATCTTGAGAAACATTGTTTACTTTTATTGAAGACCTGTCGGCAGTTTTCGATGTATAACGGTACATATCTAAAACAAGTGGCTTAAGAACACAAAATTTATTTTCTTTTTTAAGCCCTTAATCTAGAGAGACAATCAAATCTTCGATAGTTCTGTTCAGAGGCGAGTAATTCTTTACTTTAGTCTTTGATTCTTTTCTGAGATTTGCTTTCGGGAAATCAATTATTTCTAGTCACGTTCTACGTGAAAAGCAAAAGGGGAAAAAATTCAACCACCGGTGTTGATTTAATATCTGAATGAGATGGTGCCAACATCTTGCATTCTTTGCATTCATATTTTCCTAAAGGGAGGAATGTATCTATACGAATAGAAAAAAAATAGAATGTTAGGCCCTTAAGCTATCAAGAAGGTATAATTATTTATTCGCATTTCTTGAATATGGTACAAGGACATGTTTAAAGTACGAGAACCGCGCTTACACTAACATCTGGTCGGGTACCCCTGCTATCCACCTAAGGACCCATGACAAAATCCAATGGATAATCTGTAATGTGATCAATCTCGAATTGGCAGCTTAGATACAGTAATTTTCTCACAGGCGTAATGTGGCTTCCCTGTGTCTCTTCTACAAATACTTTCACGGCTTCTGCTCCAAAGACCTTAGCTCACTGGTGCAATGTGACTCACTGGCGCAATGTGACTTCTCTTTGTCTCTTCTACAAATACTTTCACGGCTTCTGCTCCATTGATCTTAGCTCTGCTGTAACCCTTACGTATGAATTTACTCGAGCCACAAGATTAGCAACTATACCCCACCTTTTTACAGTGAAAGCAATAAAATGCTAACATTTTCTCTCACTTCCTACCCGTGGAATTCAACTTCCATTTACTTGCTTCCCCGACAGTTACAATCTCCAATAATTTAAATGTAAAGTCAATAGTTATCTCCTATCTCAGTGACTTGCATACTCTCCCTCTCGCTCCTTTCTCCGTCCACTCCGCTCTCATCAGTTTTCTCATCCTTCTCTTACCCACTTCCTGACACCCCCTATAAACTGTCACTCTTTTCTCATAACTTTCCTCCCACGTAACCCTCTGTGCACTAGTGGCAGTAAACTGCCTTGCTTGGAGCGATATGGTTATAAAAAGAAAAATGCTGAAATTCCCTCAGGAACCATTAATTAACCCTCCCCACGATCTTTTAATAAAATAACAACGATACTGCTAAAAGAAATGACCCGTAAAACTGAGCCGATTAGACTAATTTTAAGCATGAAATGGGTTTAAGTAGTATTAATCCGTACATTCAATTACACGGAATATCGCACAAGTTTAGGTTTACAGTTAGTTTGCTTGTTCATTTGTTTTGTTTAATTGTTATATGAACTGGTGAGTCATTTAATGCTAAAGCAAGTAAGGCCGGGAATTACGTACTATTATTTAGTAGCAAAAGTTAAATGTTTAGCATTTTAGTAGTGTCAAAATTCGTATTTGTATTTATAAACTGTACTTCACTTTGTTTTTTTCTGATTTTGGTAAATAGATGTGTTTCTTTTAAGAAATTAAAAATGTCATTCAGATTGATTTTGGTAAAGAATTTGTTCAGGTTATTTGTTTGGTAATATTAGGTTCGGGATAGATTAAGATTCTTACATGATGACAGTATATGACTTACTGTGTACCTTTTTTGGTATGATATACATATTAGTGTCTCTCCACCCCTTTAGTAGGTATGAGTGCGGAATAGATGAGTGTCCTATAAAGAACCCAGTATCCGTCTTCTCTTTCTGGACAACTTGCAGGTCTGTCACTTTCCTATGAAAATTTGTTTTGTTTAAAAGCATATCCCTCAAATGCCAAATTAAGTAAAGTGGGGATTTTATATTTGTGTATTATTATTTAGTAGTGGAATTAAGTTAAATTATTTCTTAGCATTATAGTCATGTCAAAAATAGTATTTACTAATTACTAACTGCACTAATATTAAAAGTTAAGATTTTTTCATATTAATGTAAATATGGATTTTGTTTTATTAAAGTTATCCGGATTGATCCTGATAAAAATTCTTGCAGGTTATTTTTTGGAATATTTAATTTGGGCTGGTTTCACGTTCTTATATGTTGACATTATTACTGTATACACTTCCTGGCATGTAATTCACACTAGAGCTTCTCCAACATTTAGTGTGTATGTGTGCGTGTTAAGTTGGAGTCATAGAACATCTAACAAATATTAATCAAGTCTACACAGCATATATATTTTGGGGACACTACAAACGCAAAGGTGACAAAAAATGAGGGCAAGTTATGGAATGGAATAGAGGAAACTACACAAGGACATTCAGACAGGCTAAAGAGGTATGGCTCAACAACAAATGTGCAGAACTAGAGAGATTGAGCAGGACTAATAAAGCAGACATGCATAAAGAAATAAGACAAATAACAGGACAAAACACCTGCTCATTAACAGGATATATAAAATATGGAATATTCATATTATAGAAGGAGGAAATACTCAAACGATGGGAGGAGTATATAAAATATCTTTTCCACGACAAGAGAGAGTAACCAATAATACACAAAGATGAGGACGGACCGGAAATATTAAAGTCCGAAATGTAATTTGCAATGGCCAAACCGAATAAAAACAAAGCAGTTGGACCAGACGGCATTGTAATAGAGCTGCTGATAGCCCTGGAAGAATTCGACAAAGAGAAAATTAAAGAAATAACAAATGAAATTTATAATAGCGGCATAAGCAACATGATTTTCATAGCACTACCTCAGAAGCCAGGTGCAAACGAGTGTGAACTTCACCAAACCATCAGCTTAATGAGCAACATCACAAAACTGATCGTCCAGAAACTGATGAAAATAGTGAGAAGTGGAATCAGGCCAGAGATAGAACAAGAACAGTGCGGGTTCGTCAAAGACACTTGAACAAGGAACGCCATATTTATGATGAGGATGCTCTCCGAAAGGGAAATACAAAGGAAGAAGGACTATGTTTTCTCAATTATGCAAAAGCATGTTACAAGGAATTGGAGATGCTCAGCAGCCTCGACATATATGGAAAAGACATATGAGTAATCAAGAATCTCTACTGGCAGCAAACCGACTGCATACGGACAGGTAACGAATTAAACAAGTATACAAAGATAGAAAAGGGTGTAAGACAAGGATATGCTTTTTCACCGGATCCATTCAACTTGTACAGCGAAACTATTCTGAGGATCCTATATGTTATGCCAGGATTCGTCATTAGAGGCCACAATTTGATAATACAGTGATAGTAGCAGACACAGAAAGAAAATTACAAGACCTCCTACAGAAGGTAGCTGAATAGAGTGATATGAAAGGAGTACAAATAAACTGCAAGAAAACCGAATGCATGGTCATCAGCAAAAAGATCTGCCCAAAATGCCAAATACAGGTGGGAGATACTAAAATCAAGCCGGTACAGAAGTTTAAATATCCGAAAAGTGTTCTAACAGAAGACAAAAAGTGTAGAATTGACGCCCCCCATTTTATATTCACATTGTAATAGTATAGAATATTTTTTCTAATCATATCGCCCCAAGCAAGGCATTTTACTACCACTGTTTTGCAGGGGGTTACATAGGAGTAAAGTTATGAGAAAGAGTTAAAGGTTACAGGGAGGTGTCAGGAAAAGGGTAAAAGAATGATGAGAATACTGATGAAAGTGGAGTGGACCGAGAAAGGAGCATGAGAGAGAGAGGATGCAGATTAGTGAGATAGGAGATGACTATCACTCCAAGCAAGGCATTTTACTGCCACTGTTTTGCAGAAGGTTACATTGGAGGATAGTTATGAGAAAGAGTTACAGGTTATAGGGGGTGTCAGGAAGTGGGTAAGAGAGATTTTAGTGCAAATTGGCATGGCAAAAACGCGTTCCAGAAGCTGAGTAAAGTAATTGGAGACAGAAGAATTTCGTTAGAAAAAAAGAACAGAGTACTGGATTGCTATATTATGTCAGTTATATAATATGGTAGTAAATGTTAGACAATATCATCAAAGCTGAAGGAAAAACTCCAAGCAACTAAGATATGGTTCTACATAAGGATGCTGCGGATATCATGGATCGAGCATGTGAGCAATGATGAAGTTTGGAAAGGATGAAAACGAAAAGGAAATTAATAATGAACATCTGGTAAATACAGGTAAAGTTCCTGGGACATGCAACGAGGAAGGAGGGCTTGGAGAACCTGATACTGACAGGCCAGATAGACGGAAAAAGAGATAGGGGAAAGCAGCGGATAACATATTTGAAGAGCCTGAGCAGGTAGATGACAGAGCGGGGGTTGCATGGTGTAAGAGAAGAAAGCGTGATAAGAGTCACCAGGGATAGGGATACGTGGAAATCCATGATCGCCTACGTTCTGAAAGAACAAGGCACATAGAAGAAGAAGAACAACAACAACAACAAGAAAAAGAACAAGAACAAGAAAAAGATAAAGACAAACGCCAGGGATTAATAGTATATCTTTGTCATACAAGAGTACTGAAATACCTCCTATATGTACCTACCAGAAATACCTACAATATAATGGTAAAATATTGGCTAGATACGGCGATGTGGAAGTTATTTCTGGTTGGTATCTATTGGAGCTATTTATGCCCTACCCTGTATATATTATAAAAAGTACAAGGTTGCATTTTGAAATTTTTAAAACCTTTTTGTTTACTAGTGTCAGCTAGTAAGTCCTTCAATTGGATTTCAATAGATTATTATTATCGTCAAACAAAATACAAGAGTTATTCCTGATAACTAAATTATCAATATTTTTCTTAGCTTTATATAAAAATCTTTCATAATTACGTTCTGAAATACGTAACCTACACTGTACTTATACTGGAATTGAGTGGTTCGCGAAATAATGTCTGACTTTAGAATAAATCCCTTATGTTCTAATGTATAATAATTGCACAAAAATATTACTCATAACTAAAAGATTAAATTGAATAAAGCCTCTTTTTCTTATTAATTCAAGTACCGACTATTGTGATTCGGGGAAGGAATACCTTTTCTTTTTAAAAACCACAGCCATATTGTGCACCACCCTTATAATTTTCATATAATATTATAATTTATAATATGTTTCAGTACTTCTCATATTTTTAGAAACTTACAACCTCTGCAAAGCAGTTCTTACAGTAGCTATTGTAAACACCCAAAGTGGTGTCAAATCATGAAAATATTAAAAGACATTCGAATAATTACCGTCAATACCTTTTCAAAAGAAAGATAACCAAAGGTCTCAAGAAAAAAAAAAAAGATTCGGCGTTACATGAACGCTGAGGAGTTTATATGCCGTTGAACAAACCGAACCGGTAATCTTGTAAATAATCTTAAATACTTCAAACATACTATATTTATATTTGATACTGCCATTATACAGTAAATGTAGCACAAAGCCTAAATTACGGTGTAGAGGTTGGTACTCACTTACTATCCTATATCTAGCTAATAATATTCACGACCTAATCACTCATTAACAATTTGCTCATTCTCCACGAGAACCCATCCATCACCTCCCAATCCTCTATACACAACAATGCCACAAATGACGGAGACACCTAAAGGCGAAAGACAAACCTATAACCTAAAAATTTGGTTCTATGCAAAATAATACTAAGATATATTTTGAAAATTTAATGATACGGGAATGAAAAGTAGAGAGGATGAAAAGAATTACTCAAAACAAAATAATTATAATAAAATATTTAAACTAAAATTTAAAAAATAATTTTTTTAAAACCTACTATATTTAAGATAACAAAATTTAAAAAAATCGTTTTTATACGCATAATCTTTTTGAAAACTGGTATTGTAGCCTGGTATCGAACTCACAGTTCTTTGGGTCAAGTCACAGGAATTAACTAACATCTATATCCATTGGTTCACGTGTCTTTAAGGACAAAAGCATTTGAATTTTTGGGACTTAAGCTACAGCAGTGGTGAACAAGTAACTTATAGGGTTAGAGGGAGATAACTCATGACGTCCAGAAGAGGCACCAGGCAAGGAATAGAGTTTATATATAAATGGTTCGGTTTGAAATTCCTAGCACCTGAAGAAGGCCGGAGCGTACAGCGAACGAAACGTGGTATAAACTGCAACAAAGGTAAGGGCAATAGTCCGAATAATGTAAATACTGAAGAAATGGGCACCTATTCAAGTGATTAATTTAGCATTTCCTAATGACCAATTGGAGAACCTCACCTGCTATAAATGACAATTTACAACACTGATATGTATTCTTGAATGGAGAATGAAGTTCTGAAAATTGCGTGCAAAGGTTGTCACAATGACGAATACAGACGTGCATTATAGGTAGCCGCCATTTGGTTTGTCAGTTTCGTTTCCGTATGTGTAAATCTTTCATAGATATGTATCATAGTATACTTTATTTTTTTAGTAGTCCTGTGCTCAAAGATCGAAACATTTTTAGCTATGAAGTATCGTGTTTAAATTACAATGTTGTATTTATTTTGAACTGTAAATGATACACATTTTAAATTTCTACTTAGAAAGTTGTTCACTTCAACGTGCTCGTTGAAGATGTTAGATCAATAGTGTGATAATTGATTCAGACGTTATTTTGTAGTGTGTAGTGGCTTACATACATCGATTTAGAAAAAGTCAAACCTGCACACAAAGTGGTTGACTAAGTCAAATGATTTACACCATTTCATTTGGTAAAATGTTAACTTCTAGATTAAAGGTAGTGGTCGGCTATATAACGACAGATCTACTCACCGTATTTAAAATTATTTGGACTATTGTCCAGACGTTTGTTAGTTCCTGTGACTTGACCCAAACAGTTGTGTGTTCAATACCAGGCTACAGCTGTGGTTAACAAGTAACTTACAGGGTTAGAGGGAAATAACTCATAACTACCAGAAGAGATTTTATGCAAGAGATGGTATACTACAGTGATTTTAATAAAGGGTTCATTTCTACATTTTTAGCGCCTGAAGTAGGCGTGGTGTACAACGGCCGAAACGTCGTAAAAATGGCGACAAAGATGAGGACAATAATCCGAATAAGGTAAATCCTGCAAATAATACTTCATCGTAGAAATATATACATATCTACTCCCATGCACTTCAAAATACGCAACGAGTAGTTAGGTTCGCCTATCGCCCTGTTCACACTCCTGCCTCGTCTTTTAAACAGGGATAGAGATTTATTACTTGTCTTCCTGATTTGGAGTGGGTTTTCGCTTTCTTTGAAAATCTTCTCACCATCTTTCACCCTCATTATTCCCTTTCGTCTTAGTGGCATTATTGCCTTGCTAGAGGGTGAAGTGATTTCTAACGAACTCAAGATGTAGACCGTGGTTTGAAAAATGAAGTCATGCCGATCGACCTCAAATGTGGCGTCCTCCTAAACTAAGTGAGCTAACAGCTAGATTCATTTACTGGAAAGTAATGCAGACGCCATCTCCCAACCTAAGAATCTAAAAGTAGCCGTCAGCAAGAACGGGTAACTATAGTGTTGTAAAATCTTTCGGGTTATTCCTCAAAACCTATGCGTAATCCCACAACCTTTTAACCGGAATTATTAAATAGTCTTGATATTTCGGATCTGTCAATCTACACATCACTACAGATAGAATGTACAATACTACATTGAATGTACAATACTACATTGAATGTACAACACTACATTTCATCAAATGAATATAAGAGAGTTATATATATTGCTAAGTGTGGTTCAATGAATATCGGCTTGAAATGAGAAATCCGAGAGCAGAGTTCGAATTCCAGTTAAATTCGTTGCATTCACTTACGAGCAAACACGATTGTGAAAGGTATTATCCAACCTTCTCTTTCTCTAGCCATGGAGTAAACAGCAGGACAGATTAGTTTCGATAGCCTTGGTTGGCAATTAGTCTACACCAGAAAGAAATGGTAACCTACAGTGTGAAACACTTCTGCCAAGTCAATTATATCACAAAAGAGACATGAAAACCCAAGCATGTATCAAGTATTAACTAGCTGATTGAGAGAAAAGAATTGAATGGCAGGACAGGCCGTGTCTTACAGATTTAGTTGGCAATTAGTTTACCTCAGAATGGAAATGACAACCTATGCTACAAAGATTTCTGCCTTCTGATCGCCAAAGCGTGTATCACGTATTGCAATCCGTGATACACGCTTAGGCGATCAGAGGCAAATATTTTTGTAGCAATAGGTTGCTATTTCGTTTAACTGATTGAAATACGGATTAAGCTAAAATTTCTCAAACTGCAGTGGGTTGGATTTTTCAGAAATAAAACGATCCCAATCCTGATATAAGTTAAAATAAACTTCTATGCAATGAATGTAATGGCGTTAGATTGACCTAATTGCTTGACATAAATATTGTAGAAAATTTGTGGAAGAGACTCAAATATCGAATTCTTCAGAGAAAAATCGAAAACTCGAGTGGGATAAAAAAAAATATCTATTAGTTCAAATAAGAATATTCGAAAATTTTCTTTAGCCAATTTTGATTTAGACATGCCTATATTCCAAATTGGTTGTTCTTTCTGATTACGGATCTTGCTAAATATTGCGAAAAACATCCTTTTCCTCTCAATCAAAAAAATACGATCATTCTAAATTTATTATAAAAACAATAAGAAATTTACAAAACATGGAATAGTTACACACCAACTGGGAGATCATCACCTGCTAGGTACCCCTGATAGTACCGCACCACATGGTTGTACCACACGTGGCACTCCGGCATGGTAGCCATCGGAATTGGATCATCAATTGAACTTTCGATATATTTCAGTCTGTGCCTCACCTTCGATACCTCTCATGTGCATACTGCACCATCTGTTCGAATGTTGACGAATAGTGTTTTTATATGCGCTTTCGCGGATGAACCCATTAGCTCAATGGGGTTGAGCACGAATCTATTAGGGGGCTAAGCGTAATATAACGACATCTTCAAGATTGGCAGTATCCTAATGTAACTTGATTATAATCACAATAATATAATACGTTGTTAATACTATGTAACTAGGTAGAAGAATATTTTGAGTCGGACAAAAGATTAATTTGACAAGGAAAATATGTAATGTGGAAGAATCTTTTGATTGTGAAGTTTCTCAAACTGTTGATAGATTAGATCTTTCAACAAAATAATAATGCCAAAATTAATATGGTGAAAGCAAACTTCTACTTCCAAGCCTATCTGTCATTTTGCGAAACTTGTTCCATTAAGCACTCGTCCAACCTTATGAAAGAGGTTTGTCGTTGCATCCCTTTGCCTATCTTGTCTTAGATATATCCTGTGTGTTTTAAATTTTCCAAGCATTTTTCTAATTCAATCTTCTCTCTCTGACTGCTATGAAAAGTTTCTTATTAGCCACTATTCTTCTTTAAAGTTGTTCCTTTACTATATGCTATGTTGATAATATTATCGACATAGCATATAGTAAATGAGTAGATTTCGTGAGAAATTAGTATCAGTTGTTGCAAGGCTTCGTTTTGCTGTTTGCTTTATTACGACAAATGTTAAGCAAATTTATTTGTAAATATCTGCTAAATATTGCTATTAGCAGATATACAGTCGGAGAGTTAACCTAATTAAGGATCATGAATTCCCAGAATGGATTTCTTGAAAATTAGCTACCGGTTATAATACCTTTAACAAGATCCGATCATATACATGTATCTAAATTATTTTATAAATGGAACTTTGTGTGTGTGTGTGTGTGCGCGCGTGTATGTGTGTGTGTCCGTTACCTGTACACTCGGAAACGGCTGAACCGATTTACTTGAAAATTTACACAGTTGTACTATAAGCGTCTGGGAGTGTTCTTAGCTAGGTTTTGTGTCGAGGTCCCCCCGATAAATATCGATAATCGATAGTCGATAATCGAAAAAATCGGGTTATAAAAGGAGTGGTCCGATTTTAATCAAATCGGATACACTCATAGGCAAAGACATAAGAAACATTATTCAGAAGTTTCAATGTTGCAGTTCTTACAATAGTGCAGAAAATCAATTATATATATATATATATATATATATATATATATATATATATATAAGACAAGATGTTTGTGTGAGTGTCTGCTTATCTGTCTGTATGTCCTTTATACAAATCAACAATTTTTATCCGATTCTCACCAAACTTCAAAATTTGACATATATCCATTAATTTTTCTTTCTTTCTACAGTTTCGCTTTAACTGGAAACAACTATTGCTTTTTAGTCTTTCCTACCAACGTCCCAAGAGTCTAGGACCATGGATTAGTTTTAAAGCTTTCATTACACCCTAGCAACCCCGGGCTATACTGCTAGTTATAAACTAAATGACGATAATATGTCGAACATAAAGGTATTGCTAATTTTGCAACATCACAGACGTATGCAGGCATTAATGATAGGTACATAATGAGCTTAACATAACATGAAAATCTTTCCAAATTATTTAATGCCATAGATATTCTTAGATTGTAAGAATATATTTGGGAGATAAAAATAATTTTAGTTATACAAGTATACTAATTAACCATGGCTGGAGAAATAGGTTAATTTAGTAAATATAACGAACCCAACGGTAATTTGGGCTATCTGAACAACAATTCCGTGTTGTTATCCATTAGACTACCTGAAGATCCAAGATTACTGCATCTGGTATTCCTAAACGATCACCCTTCTAGGATCCTGACCAAGTTCGATGTTGCTTAACTTCAGTGACCGTTTGTGAAATATGCAGAGTGATAGAGAATTGTGTATAGATAGATTGAAAGAGAGACTAACCACGTGAGGAAACTAATATAGGGTCTAATGGAAATAGATAATGAGATATTGAGAGATTTTGATTGAGAGAGAGGATTAAGATGAGAGAAAGCTGTAAGTTTTTAAGGAATCAGAAAATGATCAATTAAATATAAAGAGAGATTGAGATAAAGACAAAAAGAGAGGGACTATGAGAGTGAGAAGGAAAGGCAAAAACATATAAGGAGAGAATAAGATGGAAAACTCGATTGATTGAGTGATTTGGTTTTACGGTTTATCAACCTTCTGTACGAGATTTAAAGCTGAAACATTTGTTCGATATGCATTAATAATTATTTGGAGATAATTATGTTTTTCCTATGCAAGTACTTTTATTTAACCCATGCTTGGAGGGGAAGAAATGTAATCATACATTATCAAAGAGTAAGAGGAAAAAACATTTTAAGAGATGTTGAGCGAAAGCGTTAGATGTTGCTAGTTAAAGAAAAAGTTGGAAAGAAATTGGGAGAAGCAGAGAGATAGATTGTAAAGAAATGGTAATATAAGAGAGTTTAAGAGAAACTGAGAGGGAGGAAAAATAACAAGAGTTTAGAATTTATAGAGGGGGAGCTATTTACAGATGTAAAGCTTAAGGGAGAGTGGGGAAAATCGTGCGAGATACAATGAGAGAGATATTTTGGTTAACGATGGAGTGGACAGTGGATATTTAATGATATTGAGAAAGATAGCCAATGGTTGAACGATTGACATAGAGAAACCGTGAGACGCAAAGAGAGAGAGAGAGAGAGTAGGAAGTGCAAGAGACTATTTGTAGCGATATGAATTGTGCTTAAAGTTTAATATCTCTTCCATCTTAGAAGAAACGTTCTTCGAATCAGCCTAAGAGGATCTGGAGAAGACATACACTTTAAAGGCAGCGACGTTTGAGTGAGACAAGATTGGATCAATACTTTGAGCCCGAATGTATGCCAGGTTAATCCATTTACTAATCAAGTTGATCCGATAATGGAATGCTCTTCCAGTGTCTTCAGAAGCATATTATGCTTCCTTGAATTCCAAGAACTCTGATTTAAATTCAGTGAACAATATTCCGTCTGATATCATCGTACCAATGTTTTCAACAGGCACAAGATTTAGCAGTCACAGTTTATAAATTCAATAAGATATTGTCACAGGCATTTTAGCAAATATTTTGTGTTAAATAAAATCAAAGGTTTTGCTTGTTAGCATATTCACTAATGTACATTTTCCACAAACTTTAAAATATTCATAAGTTTCCCCACTCCATGATTTCTCTCTCTTTTCATTCTCTCCCTCACACAGACGCATATATATATATATCCGCAGACAGATCTGTTTCGCTGTATCACAGCTCATCAGTACGGTTAGACTCCGATTGCTTTTAACCCAGGATTGAAACCCGACCGAATTGGCGTCAGTTGGTGATTCTACCTCTGAGCTCTGGGCGCTCGGTAGAAGCAGACTTTTAGCGTGTATATTATCATTATACACGCCCAATAGCTGAGAGTGTTCTAATTCATTGCTGAATAAACGATGCGTAGATGCTAGAGTAGCTACTGTTTTTCAAAGTCTACCATTCTTCCAGAGTGCTCAATCAGGGTTTTGAGGTCAGCCGTTGGCAAAGTGTTAGCCGAAAGGTTCCTAACGTGTAAGGTGAACTATGACGTGTACTTCATTCATATATATATATATATATATATATATATATATATATATATATATATATATGAATTAATGAAGTACACGTCATAGTTCAGCAGTCAAATAATAATCAAAGATACATTGACATAACCTTTGTGAAGGGAAAGCTGGAACACGATTAAAAACAAATTTTAATAAAAAATAATTAAAATATAAGGGGTATGTAAATATAAAGTGCCACAAGAATATTGACTCGGCAATTGAACATTTGCTCGACAGACATGACTGTGTCTCCTGGTACGAAGAGATATGGTTCACGATTCTGCACAGCGCTCGTTCGTCTTCGTGTCCTTGAGGCTGTATACCTAAAGATCCACCAGCCCAGTCTGTACAGACAGAAGGAGCAATTTATTTGCTCCATACGTTTGTTGGAGCGTTTGTGAGTGTCCTTTTTCTTTTTTAATACTCTTGCGGAACTCTATGTATACACACCTCTTACATTTTAATTTGTTTTTAATTGTGTTCCATGTGTTATGACCAGATTGAATTACATTGCATTTAGACATATGGTTCCGTTAACATTTCAGACTCCCACGTGGTGTGACGTCATAGAACCGCATTACAAATTTACGAATTGCATCTGCTATTCGGTGACTGTTATTGTTGGTTAGCAATGTTTTGACAGCACAAGATAAAATCATCTTTGATGGTGGATGTCTTTAGGTTAATGTCCCTGTAACCTCACGAAAAATGGGTCATGTGAGCCAAAAGCTTAGAACCAGCCTAATAAAATATATCTAAATGTTGGACAATTTTTGTCTTTACAATGTTTCGAATTAATTAATTTTAATTAAACATTATGATTAAATAATAGACATTAATTGTCTGTTATATTTAACAGTATATGTTTTGAAAATTATCTACTGCTTCGATACACTATATATATATATATATATATATATATATATATATATATATATATATATATATATATATATATAGTGTATCGAAGGAAGAACTAAACCCCATAGTTACTTGGAAACTGATAGGCTAAGCCCGTACCCCTACAGATTTTCACGATAGGTGCAATCTATGTATAGGGGAAAAAATGAAAATATTAAATTACCCAAATCAACACCTACTTTTAAATTTACGTAAAGAATTCATAAGCAAATGATGCCATAAATCGAAATTTGTGAATTTTAAAACTTAAGATTTAAGTTTTAAATTTAATCTATGAATTTAGTAAATTAAAAGTTTTTTAGCTAATAAATTTAGACCTCACTACCGAATACTAATCACAGCCTTATAGATATCTTCCTTCTTCCTTTCCTTATCTAAATATCTACTATTTAACATGTAAGAACCTGCAGACCAACTCTTTAGCCCTTATTTTTCCTGCACTTTTATAATATGTTGTTTTGTTTTTGCGACGATTCTTATTTCCATTTTGTTTTTCCATAACTCTATTACTCAAATAACTTCACTGCGCTTTGTTATAATTTTATATGTATGTTTATGTTTTTTTTTTAATTTTAATGCTAAATCTATATTACCTTTTACACAAAAACATTAATTTTGGTTAATTTTTAGCAGAGCCTTTACAATAAATATATATAATAATTCGGTTCCTTTCGTACTAAGCTACCATAAATTTAGTTTCTTAAATTTTAAAAAATAAATAAAATTAAATTTAACTCGTGAATTGCGAGTATCATTTAATTATTTAAGTAAATTATGTTTGGGAATGTGTGTGTGTGTGTGTGTGTGTGTGTGTGTGTGTGTGTGTGTGTGTGTGTGTGGATCTGTGTGAGTGTGTGAGTGTATACTTGTAGTAATGGATTCTTTTGGGATCTACCCTTGAAGTTAATATTTTTAATTTTTAATTTGAAATTTAAGATTTGCGTTTGAATATGTATGTCCAAACTTTGTTTTATAAAATTTGTCCCAGTCATTATTTGTTTAAACAAAATCTCTTTGGTTAATTTTTTCAATGTTTTTTCAACATTGAGGTCAGCAGTTTTCTTTTGTTTTTAAGGGATTTTTTTTTTTGGCTGACTTCTCAGTCAAGCACCGCTTCCCCATTTTTCCCATTTTTCCCATTTTTCCTTTCGTTCCTTCTGTCCCTCTGACATGGCTGAATTTTGGCTTTTGAACTCTTAACTGGAGTATAGAGGAGGGGTATGACTTCTAGTAAGAGATATAGGTGTCTGTCTGCTTTCGCCATTTTTACTTTCTTAAATTCAAAAATTGTTAATCACACCCATTTTATTTTCCTGTGAATGGATGATTTTTTTTTTACTTCTGCCGGTATAAAATCTTATAATACATTTGCATTTGAGTAAATAAAATTTTTGTTTCGCCGTTGCTGAAGAAGCGAGGATTTCCTGGTAGAAATGGCTATTCAACGTATTTAAATATCGAGATTTTTGTTATATTTTCTATATTTGGTTCTGTAAATAGAATATAATATTTACATCGAGCACTCCACCTTTATCTATTTTAATATTAATGAAATTAATATTAATTAGGATTGGGGTTTTGGGATTTGCCTATGTGATCATTTTTTTGGATTTTATATAGTTATCGGCAGACAGATCTGTTTCGCTGTATTACAGCTCATCAGTACGGCTTAGACTCCGGTCGCTTCCTAACCCAGGATTGAAACCCGACCGAATCGGCGTCATGTTGTTCCTGGGACACGTAATGAGGAAGGAGGGCCTGGAGAACTTGATACTTACAGGTCGGATAGATGGAAGAAGAGACAGTGGAAAGATGCACGAGACGTACCTGATAGGTCTGAGCAAATGGTTGACGGAGCGGGGCTTAGAAGCTATAACGAGAGAAAAATTATTGAGAGCGACAAGAGACAGAGCCAAGTTGAAGTCCATGATCGCCTACGTCCTGAAGGGACACGGCACATGAAGAAGACGATGGCGAAAATTAATGACTATATTGTTTGATAAGTAAATGGAGCGTCTATTTAAATATGAGCATCTACTAAAATTAACGTTTAAAGTAAGGAAATTAACAATACTCTATAACATCAGCACTGTAACTTTTTCATTTTAGTAAACTCTGACAAAAACTGAAAATTTTTTCGTATGACGCTTCTTGTCTTTTACGACTTCATCAGGCTAAAGAACTAAAGACGTCACACAAAAAAAAGTATGGGTGACCACTTGGGAATCCTACCGTCTATAAGTTAAATTTGCCGTTAATTGTTAATCAGGAAGCCGATTACTAATTCCAGTTGTAATATTGACATTATTTAGTCTATTTTCCTCATCTGTGTTACCATTTGTACAACGTTTCGGCTGTTGTAATCTCCGTCCTACTTCATGTGCTAGGAATCTCGGATTGAACCCTTTGTTACAATCACTGGGGTATATTATTCTCATTCCTTGCGTAGTAAGTCATGCCACAATTAGAAGTCATCAGTTATCTCCCTCTAACCCTGCAAGTTACTTGTTCACCACTGTTTTAGTCTGGTATTGAACTCAAAACTCTTTGGGTCAAGTCACAGGAACTAACCAACAGGCAATGTGTCAAGTGACAGGAACTAACCACTGCGCAATGTGTTTTGAAAAAGGTCGGAGCGTACAACGGCCGAAACATCGTACAAATTGCAACATAGATGAGGACAATGATCTGAATAATGTAAATACTGTAAATACTACCTCATCTCAGAAATATAGACAAACGTCGTACAAATGGCAACAAAAATGAGGACAATAGTCCGAATAATGTAAATACTGTAAATACTACCTCATCTCAGAAATATAGACAAACGTCGTACAAATGGCAACAAAGATGAGGACAATAGTCCGAATAATGTAAATACTGTAAATACTACCTCATCTCAGAAATATAGACAAACGTCGTACAAATGGCAACAAAGATGAGGACAATAGTCCGAATAATGTAAATACTGTAAATACTACCTCATCTCAGAAATATAGACAAACGTCGTACAAATGGCAACAAAGATGAGGACAATAGTCCGAATAATGTAAATACTGTAAATACTACCTCATCTCAGAAATATAGACAAACGTCGTACAAATGTCAACAAAGATGAGGACAATAGTCCGAATAATGTAAATACTGTAAATACTACCTCATCTCAGAAATATAGATAAATTCCAGTTGTGTTCGCTATATTCGCTTCTGCGTAAATATCTTTGAGGGAAGGTAGGAAACCACCTTTTCTCCTGCTAGCTATAGGTTAATTAGTCAAACTTTTACCACAAAACTATAATCTGTATAAACAGTTCTTATAGTATGAAAATATTTTCGTGCTTTAAAAAGTTTGCTAAGGCGTAGAAAATGAATGAATAAATAAACAAATATCAGGAATATTGCTATGATAAAGAACCTAAAGTATTTAGAATGACTGACCTTGAATTCTGTAGCTTATTAAATTTGTAGTTATAACTCATCTGTTCGCTTTTGTTGTCTATACAGTACATAAAACTTGCATTACTAAAACCGTTATTATCTATAAAAATAAAGAAATAATGAAATAAGTAAAATTGCGTATACAGACTTTAAATTTCAGCATTAAATAGCCATGGAGATCGATATGCCTCTAAACAAATACAACCATCCATTTAACAGGAGGGGTAAGAGAAGAAAGTGTGCTAAGAGCCACTAGAGATAGAAAATATGGAAGGCCATGATCGCCTAAATTTGGAAGGGACGCGACACATAGAAGAATAAGAAAATTAAGTGTAGTGTTTGATAAATAAAGGAGTGTCAAATCAAATATGTGTGCCCACAAACAATAACGTTTAAAGTGATAAAATCTATAGGGATTAAACATAAAAATACATTACTTCTTTATCTAAATTTGATAGTTAATTGTCTACAAAAGCTGCTAGAGAAATCTTTTTCGAGTGTGAGCAATTTAGTAAACTCGAAGTAAAAAGAGACGTTCGACGATACCCTTTGTGAGTTCGCTTTATAATAGATCGCTTCATGGTTACTTATTTGAACAAGTTAATTTTAGAATAGGCAAATTCTTTTCAAAACGTTCGACTTGGAACATTTATGTCGAACGCATTAACATCTAATTCTACCGAGCCAATCTAATGCATCAGTCATATACAGAAATAAATTCAATCACAACTTTGAACGCCATACTTATTAAAAGAAAAAGTAACTTACTTAGACGAACAATTCTTGTGAGTGTCGCCATCGAAACTTATCAAAATATTAATCTGTTAATCGGACTTTTTTAAGTATTTCTCTTCCTGAAAAAAATCCTTTATTCCCAAGCCAATATACAAAACTATAAAAATGTTAAAAAACTTTAAAAAACATAAATAAATTAATCCCCATCTAAAATAATATAAATTACATTCAGTCATTTTTTTTTTTTTGCTTTTTTATTCATTTCACCCCAATCAAGGCGTTAACACCACTGGTGTGCAGGGGGTACATAAGAGAGTAGAAATATTAGGCAAGAGGAGAGTGAAGAGAAAGACAAACCAGCTAGAGCAGAGAAAGAGAAAGGGCAAGACAAGGATGTGAACACAGGAGTGAAGACAGTTGCGAAGGTAGAGAGAAAGGAAAAGAACAAGATACACAGGGTGGTGCAGAAATGGTTGGAGGTAAGTGGATAAAAGATGGGAACTGACTTTGCATTTAAATTCCTGGAGGTTATAGTCGTCAGGAAATCAAGTATTTGAAAGGGAGTTCCACAGGTGGGAAGCGCGAGAAAAGAAGCTGGGGAATAGAATTGTCATCTGCATTTGGTTGATCTAACTGTAAACCTTGTTGCCAGTATGATTGCCAGTGTAAATACTTGTGGAGGGGACACCAGTGTCCCAAGTTCATCAGAGCAGATGCCATGAAAATATTCTTAGAAGAGACAGAGGGAAGCCATATCCCGACGATGAGAAATCGGCTGGAGTCGAGCTGACAGGTCTGGACCAATCTCATTATAGATTCTCCTCTGGAGCTCATCGAAAACACTGAGATGAACAGCAGGGACGCCTGGCCAGATATTAAAAATAGTTAAATGCTAAACGTGGTACACACTTGGACGATCATTCCGAAAAGAGACATGACTCACTGGGCAAAATATTCTCCCGCTGGAAGATGCCATTATTTTCTCATCATTTATCCATCACACCCAGATGGTGCATAGGACAGCAACTTCTTGTTGCTGTAACAAACTGTTTTTTACGGAGGTTGTTAGCCCTGCACCCAACACCCAAACCTGGAGGACCGGTGGACCATTCTTGGTCCTTACGTTTACAGCACCTGGTATTCCCAAATGGTCAGCCATTTAAGTGCTGACCAGGCTCGATGTTGCTTTAACTTCGGTGATCGGACGGGAACCGGTCTATTCAATACGATCTAGACGTAGACCATTATTTTCTGCGGTAGATCTATTGTCAACCAATCCGTTTATGCAATTTAACACATAACTTGAAGTAGAAGCGTCGTAGGTTAATGCAAGCAAGAATTCGAACTTGACTCTCCGGTTTTTCATTCCAAGCCAATATCTACTGCACTACAACGTACGTTTGAAGTTTACACCTCGTAATCAACACTTTCTACGTTTCAAATATTGAGAAGTGACATGAAGCCGAAAAGTCGTGTTGAATTTATTTTTGTCGTGATTCAGACATCATCAGATCAAATCTTCTATTGTCTACACTTCATCTACGCAATAGAACCCCTACGAAGGAATTCACAGAAGGGCGCACGCGTATCAGCACGCACAAAGTAGGCAGAGCAGAATTACTGACTGTTAGATGGTTAATCGAATTAACAAATCACAAAAGAATAAATGGACTTTATTGATTTATAATCAACACGAAGACATTGCTTGAACAAAGAAAATATTGCGAATCTAGGTGGAATAATTAAATTTATTCAACGATTAACTTTATTCTTTTGAATAAATGTTAGTTCCACATGACTCTTTTCTAATAGAAAATCTATATTGCCCAGTTTACTAATATGCTCAATATATTTTTCGTATCTCTTAATACTTTGATCTTTTCTGTTAACATTGCCTAATATAATATCTATTGTTTTCCTAATGACTAATATCCGCATCAATTTACTTTCGTACAAGTTATTATTAATGAATAATAACTAATTGTCAAAAGTATTAAAAGGCAGAAAAAATTCGTTATAAATAAAGAAAAAGTGTATGGAATATGTTGCATAATATCAGGCATTCTATGGGAACTACGGCGTAGTGTAATCGTTAACAAACATATCTCGTGAGGAACCTGTACTGTGTTCGATCCTCAATTGGCATCCAGCATTTGTGCCACATATAAGCAGCGGTTAGAAAATCAATGCTTGCATCGTGTATTGCAGTAAATATTGAGAAATCCCCTCACACAGGAAGGAAAGGCTTGAAGAAACAGAAAATAAAAGATAGTCAAACAAACATAGGAAAAGATAAGCGAAGTATTATGCCAATTTAATTAAAAAATAAATACTGCTTTTTTATTTATTTAATAGCAGAAGCAGCTAAAATGTGGTTTTACAGAGGGTGCTGCGGATATCATGGACTGGGCATGTGCGCAGTCACGAGGTTTTGGAAAGAATGGAGACAAAAGGAAATTAATAGTGAGCATCAGGAAGAGACAGCTAAAGTTCCTGGTACATGCAATGAGGAAGGAGGGCTTGAAGAACCTGTTACTCACAGGCCAGATTGCGAGAAAAAGAGACAGAGGAGAGCAGTGGATACCCTCATAAGGCGTGTGGAGACGATGGAATCCCGGTGATAGTCCTTAAGTTGTGTGCTCCTGAACTTTCCTCTGTCTTCTCTAAACTATTTAACTACTGCCTTTCTGCTTCCTGCTTTTCTGCATACTGGAAGTTCTCTTCAGTCATTCCTGTATTTAAGAATTGTAGTGAACCCTTGAACCCATCCAACTATCGCCCTATCAGTCTTCTACCGATATTCAGGAAAATATTCGAGGCTATAATCAATGCTGAAATAGTTCATCATCTCACCGCCCACAAACTCTTCTCTGACAGGCAATATGGATTCCGCTTTGCCAGGTCCACGGACGACCTGCTAACAACCGTAACGGAGTACATTCTACAGGTCCTTGATAAGTCTGACGAGGCTCGCGCGGTTGCTCTGGACATCTCCAAGGCTTTCGACAGGGTTGGCACTCTGGCCTCCTATGCAAACTACGCAGTTATGGTATTACCGATCGCCTGCTTGACCTAATCCAATCTTTCTTAAATAACCGCCAAATGAAGGTCGTTCTGAATGGGCGTGCCTCTTCGTCCTACAGCACGAATGCTGATGTCTCACAGTTCTCTTTCCTGGGCCCGACGCTCTTCCTTATTTTCATCAACGACCTCCCAGATGAGATCAAGTCCCAAGTAGGCATCTACGCAGATGACACTACAATATACTCCCGCACCAGTAAGAAAGCTGTCGTGGCGGACAGACATAATCTCGCTGCTGACCTTGAACGGGATCTACACTCTGTGGTGAACTGGGGCAAGAAGTGGCTTGTCAACTTCAATTCATCTAAGACCAAGCTGTTATCTGTCAAACATTACAGGCAACCTCTCCTGCTTCCCATAAGCATGGACCAAGCGATTCTCCCGGAGAGAAATACACTACACCTCCTCGGACTTAGCCTGTCCTCAGGCCTCAAATGGAACCACTATATTGAATCCATAGCAAAATCTACTGCTAAGAAGGTTGGGTCACTATGTCGATCCAGTATGTTTTTCCCACCTGAATCCATCCTGCATATATACAAGTCAACCATCCGTCCGTGCATGGAGTACTGCTGCCATTTATGGTCAGGCGCCCCTGCCGTTCTCCTCAGTGTTATTGACAGGCTCCAAAGGAGAGTCTGCAATGTGATAGGTACTGCTCTGGCGGCTCGACTGCAGCCACTTCCCCATCGTCGAAATGTGGCCTCCATTTGTCTGTTCTATAAATACTTTCATGGCTTCTGCTCCAACGAACTTAAGTCATTGGTGCCTCCTCAACAGGTGTTTACTCGTGCAACCAGACTGGCAACTGGGTCCCACCCATTCACAGCCAGGTTAGCCAAATGCAGACGACAATTCTACTCCTGCAGCTTCTTCTCTCGCACTTCCCGCCTGTGGAACTCGCTCCCATATTCTTGCTTTCCTGACGGCTACAACCTCCAGAAATTTAAATGCAAAGTCAATACTCATCTACTAACCACTGGACTCTAGCTCTCTCCCCACCCCCGTATAACCCTCCCTTTCTCTCCAGCTATGTATCTTCATCGCACCTGCTTTCTCAGCTTTCTATTGTTCCTTTCTTACTAGTTTGTACTCCTCACTCTCTTCTAATTAATCTTTTTACATTTATGTAGCCCTCTGCACATCAGTGGCATTTCCGCTTTGCTCGGGGTGAAATGATTAAAAAAAAACATTTGAAGGACCTGATCAGGTGGATGACGGAATGAGGGTTGCATGGTGAAACAGGAGAAAGCGTGCTAAGAGCTACCAGGGACAGGGCGATGTGGAAAACCATGATCGCCTACGTTCCGAAAGAACATGGCACATAAAAGAAGAAGAATAATTGCTAAACTATCTCCTCATTGATGAAGAAAAAACGTGAAGAAGCAGAAATGTGGTTCCACAGAAGGATGCTGTGAGTTCCGCGAACCGAAAATGAAAACAACGAAGAAGATTTAGAGAAAATGGAAACAAAAACGACGCTTATATTTCAGGAAGAGACAGTTGACATTCCTAGGGCAGATATTGAGGAAAAAAGGTGGGGAAAATATGATACTCGCAGCACATATTGAGTTCGAGAAGAATAGAGATAAACTACGGGTAAGGAGAGGCATCAAAATGAAAACGCTTGTTAGGGGTTCCAAAGTTATAAAGAATGCTATATTCGGATGTGCGTTGGGTAGTTGGTATCGATCAGGAACAAGAAATCGGAGAGCCGAGTTCGAATTCCAGTTACATTGACTTAAGCGTAAAAACTTTTAGAAAATGTATTTATCTGTCACTTACCTCCAGTTATGGATTAAATAACAAGACAGATTGAGTTGCATAGCCTTGGTTGTTATACCACAGAAAGTAATTAGCAAACTATTACGTGAAAATTTTATATCAGGACTGCAATTAAGCAATACACAGACTGTCGCCTCTGTGTGTTGACCTCGTTATCCACAGGGTTTTGTGTGCGTGCGTGCGTGCGTGCGTGCGTGAGTGAGTGCGTGAGTGCGTGCGTGAGTGCGTGCGTGCGTGCGTGTGTGTACATGTGTGATGTGGTGCAGTGGATATCAGGACGGAAAGAGAAATTGGTGAGACGAGATCGAATTCCAGGTGAATTCCTTGCATTTACTTACGCGCAAAAATGCCCAGGTAAGGTATTATCCGGCTCTTCTTCCCCCCAACTATCGGTCAAATGTCAGAATAAATTGAGTTCTATAGATTTGATTGGCAACCAGTCTACTGCAGAAAATAATGGCAATCTACCGCGGGAAAATCTTCTCCCCAGTCAATCATGTCTCTTTTAGAAATGATCGCCCAAGCGAGTATCAAGTATGGCCCTTAACTGTCTGACTGATATTATATATATATATATATGTGTGTGTGTGTGTGTGTGTGTGTCTGTGTGTCTCTGTGTGTGTGAGTGTGTAGGGTGCGATAGGTAATTTGTCGCTATTTTCTTTGTATTTTTGAAATATCACACATCCGCCATATTATAGTACGGTCATTTGGGTAATGTCTGGAAAACAATGTGTACCATGACGCCATTTGATCAGCCGGAAATTGGGAAAATACATGCTGTACTGCTTGGCATTCCTGCCAGTATCTCCAATACAAACACTTCAGCGTGTTTGGGTGTAAATCTGAGAAAAATGTAGAGATTTCGGAAAGAGTTGGATGAGGCTAATAATGATTACGAAGGTACGGCAGCTCGGAAATTTGACTCTGATCATTCTGATAAGAAAAGCACTTCCAATTTTGTTAATGGCGGCTTCAGAGATAACAAGGTTACATTAAGTGACTTGAGGAGTTAACGCTGCCCTGCGTTAAAAGGGATTTTTGGGAAAAAAACAACAACAACAACAATAATAATAATAATAATAATAATAATAATAATAATAATAATAATAATAATAAAGAAAAAGAACTTTTTTAAATGGGGCTGATAATATTACGAACTTATACATATTTTTTTTTGTAATTCGAGCCATTTTCGTGCTTGGTACTATTCTCAATACCATGCCTTTCCGAAGATTATCCCACTTTGCACGCGAATCGATGACAGTTAAATAACCATGAGATCTGTGCGCCTAATCTATGTGTAGAGGAGTGATCGAGTCTGCAGAGCTAATTCTGTCGCAGCCATTTTTAGATCAGGCTGCCAAAGAATTTGAGTGTTTCATTAAAGCATTGGTATTAAGAGCAGTTGGCTAAAGGCTATCTTACAGATTTTTATCCTTTAGAACACGACAGAAGATTTTACACGAAATTAACCTTACAGGTTATACGCCGTGTAGAAATGACTAGCAATTTATAGACAGTTCAATTTTTACTGGTTTTCAAGAATATCAACAAAACATTGGGCTAGCACATGTTTATGTGCTGCTACCTGGAGGACGTTCCTCAAAATTTTATTTACTATCCCTCCCATACCTTGAACTATCATACATTTGCATAAACCTTTTATTTAGGCTATTATTGTTTCCATCTGTACCCATAATCATCATAATGTGGGTGTTAATCTCTCTAAACCCTCTCTCTTCTTTATGTTTCAATTTCACTTCGTTCTTTCTGGGTCTATGTGCAAATGTCCTTTTAGTTTAAATTTTACTATTTTATTTTATTTTATTATTTTAAATCCTTTCACCCCAAGAACAGCCACTTGTGCGCAGGGGGTTACTGAAGAGGTGAGATGAGAAAGAAGATCACGCTACAGGGGATTTAAAGAATGAGTAAGAACAGAATGAGAATACAGGTGTGAGGAGAGTCGCATGACAGTGAATTGTAACGGAAGAAGAACATAATATAAGGGTTGTCATAGAAAGGATGTGAATCAAGAAGATAAGAGATGGCAATTGACTTTGCATTTAAATTTCGTGGGGATTGTAGTTTTCAGGGAAGCAAGTATACGGAAGAGAATTCCACAGGCTGGAAGTCCGAGCAAATAAGCTGCTAGAGTAGAAATTGCGGTTACATTTGAGTGGTTTTACTGTAAAAAAGTGGCACCTGGTTGCTAGTCTAGTCAATGAATTCAACTTACGCGCTTATTATTTAACCTATAACTGGAAGGAATAGATCTTTTCTAAGGGAATTTGCGCGTAAGTGAATGCAACGAATTCAGCTGGAATTTGAACTCGGCTCCCCGATTTCTTGTTCCTAGTCGTTATCTACTGCACTACAACGCACATCCTCAATTACATTACAGATTATTAAGACTTCATTGTTGTTCGCAGCATCATTCTGTAGAACCATACCTCTGCTGTTTCAGTTCTAAAGAAATTATGCTGTATTCATTTCCATATAGAAAGATTAAAAATTCCTATCAGTTTAGATTATTCGCACACCATTCAGAAATTTTTTTAAATCTCGAAGCGAGTTCTAATCTCACGATACATTTGTTTATTCATTAGCCATTCTATTATTCAATGTCTCAGACTCGTGAAGGTTCAGTATCTTGAATACAAATGTTCAAGAAGGTGTGCCCTGCATTATTTAGAAGAATGACACAAGACAATTTAACTATATATAACTTTATCCTGTACTGGTTGCGGCCATTAGTGTTTAAAATGAGGATGGAAAAAATACGAAAGCAAAATGATAAAGCCACTATAACGACGCAAGGGAGATACTGAGTAAGAAAGAAAACATTAATAAAGATAACAATAAAACCACAGGAATTAAAACCGAAGATTACGACTGATATTATATCAGTTAGTTAAGTGCCATACGTGATACACGCTTCGGCGATCATGTCATTTTCGATCCATGACTGACAAGGTACTATACGAACAGCCCATAAAAATAAGCCTTCTGTAATCTTCAATCTCGATATTGACCAAAATCATCTCCAACTACTACTACAAGTAGTCAGTCAGTTAAGTGTCATACGTGATA
The DNA here is from genome assembly GCA_037127315.1 of Ascarosepion bandense. Taxonomy (NCBI): domain Eukaryota; kingdom Metazoa; phylum Mollusca; class Cephalopoda; order Sepiida; family Sepiidae; genus Ascarosepion; species Ascarosepion bandense. The sequence goes on from JBBBDQ010000993.1 coordinate 63,875, forward strand.
CACGCTTGGGCAATCATATCTCGAAAGAGACATGACTGGAATATTTTACCGCATTTCATACAGCGGTATACTGATTACCAAAAAACTTATAGAACCCAATCTGTCTTGTTATTTAACTCATAGCTAGAGGAAGTATTGACGGAATAATATATTTTCCATGAATATTTGCACGTAAATCAATGCAAAGAATTCAGCCGAAAATCGAACTCTGCGCTCTGATTTTCCATTCCGAGTCGATATCCACTGCACTACAATGCACATCCGATATGGAACTCAAAGTGTTAAAAATAAAAGTTAAATCGAAAGTAAGGAGCCGGGAGCTAAAATGTATAAGTGCTAGAGTATTTACATTATTTGGACTATTGTTTTCATTTTTGTTGCCATTTGTACAACGCTTCGGCCGTTGTACGCTCCGGCCTTCTTCAGGTGCTAGGAATTTCGAACCAAAACCTTCATTACAATCACTAGGGTGTATGAACTCCATTTCTTGCGTAGTTTTGGCTCTTTTGTAAGTCATGAGTTATCTCCTTTTAACCCTGCAAGTTACTCGTTCACCAATGGTATTGAACTCACAACTCTGGGTTAAGTCACAGGAAGTAACCAATGTCTATTTACAATATCGGAACCAGTCATACGGATTGCCAGAGAAAATCGTATAATACCTTGTCAGTGTCAAACGTTGCAATATGAGCTGTGGTAAAATATACTAGAGAAAACCATTAACATAAAAAATACTCGAAAAAACCATTAACATCAAAAATTGCAATATGAACTGTGGCAAAAAATATGGTTACTGGACATTAGGTTTTTAAGTCCACAAAATTCAGTTGTTCTTGTCCTTGAGACGTTGGTTACTTCCCGTCACTTGATCCAAAGATTTGTGAGTTCAATGCCAGCCTAGAGCCGTGGTAAACAAGTAACTTACAGGGTAAGAGTGAGATAACTCATGACCTTCAACAGAGGTAAAACTACGTAATAAAGAGTTCAGTTCGGAATTCCCAGCACCTGAAGAAGGCCGGAGCGAACGACGGCCGTAACGTCGTACAAATGGCAACAGAGACGAGGACAATAGTCCGAATAATGTAAATATTGTAAATACTACCTCATCTCAAAAATACACACAAATACTAAAAAAAATGTTCGTATAAAAATTATGCCTACATTTAACCGATTAATCACTAAACTTATGAAACCTTGCCGCCAATATGATACTGCACTTAAAATCGTAAAGTTTTGAACTCCATTTGAATTCCTTGCATTCGCTTACGCACAAATACCCTTGTGAAAGGTATTAATCCGTCTCTTTCCTCCTGTTATGGGTTAAATAACAGGACATATTGGGTCCTATATCCTTGGCTGGCAACCAGTCTACCGCAAAAAGCAATGACAACCTACTGCTAGATAATATTTTGCCCAGTCAGTCATGTCTCTTTCGAGAGATGATTGCCCAAAGACTGAATCATGTATGGTAATTAACTGACTGACGAAAGACAAATACTGTGAAAATATTTATAGAAGAGGCACAAGAAAACTACGTTACGGTGGTGGGTAGGTGTAACTGAAGTTGATATGTCAAGTCAGGACCGATAAAATTGCTGAATCTTCTTTGGATTATATCCAGAATTTCTAAATACATAGCAGAAGCACCAGACCAGATATTACACTAATGCTACCAGTATTGAATGATAGACATATCAATGTGTAAAATACACTTCTACAATGAACGAAATCTTCTTAGAAGCTTGCCTACTAATTGAATCAATGCATTTCCACTTCACGGTATCGATTTAAGGCAAAGAAAGTGGCTCACATACGATTAAAAAAGAACTATTTCACTATGGTTGACCCAGTTAACAAAAGATTGTAGCTCATTTTTCTAATCAACTGCTAATTTGACCTTATCGAACCGATCATAATTACCGTTAAAATAAGAATAAACTATTGTAACATCAATATAAATACCGAATTAAAAACTGATAAGTTCATTAAAGTCGTTGATCAATATAAAAAAAAACAACGTAAATCAAAGGATAGAGCTTTAAAATATTTATTTCGTCCAGAAATATGACAACCTTTCAAAAAGTTATGTTTTCCCTGCTTTTCAATCTACTTATTCCTACTCTTAAAGAATAATGATTTCTATCTTCCCCTGATGAAGAATTCAAAGTTTTCCTTCTCCTAGACTGGTTGCCAAATAAGGCTAGAGGACCCAATCTAACCTACCGGAAAGATATGGATCCATACCTTTTGTACGGCTATGAAGGTGAGCGTTACGAACTCGACTGGAATTAGATCTCGGATCACCGTTTTCTTGCTTAGAGTCGCGCTCTGTAATACCAGGTTTTTTATTGCATTTATACAGAAAACCTAAGAAATAAAAGTGTTATTTTGTTGTTTCTCTTTGTGTCTGTCTGTCTGTCTATCTATCTGTATTGTGGTATTAAATGGACATGCGTCTCAGAACTACCATACAAACGCAGGTGTCCCCCAAGGCTCCATCTTAGGTCCTACACTCTTCCTGATATACATTAATGACCTCCCTGATTCCATAAGAGCCCAAATAGGTTTGTACGCCGATGACACCACAGTTTACTCTCGCCTCCTACAAAAATCTGGTGTAGGCGTCAAAGCTAACCTCGCAGCCGAGATTGAAAAAGACCTCCAATCCATATTGGACTGGGGTAAGAAATGGTTAGTAAATTTTAATGCTTCTAAAAGGAAGCTACTCTCAATTAACCATCATCGACAATCTCACCTACCTCCCATTAGCATGGACCAGGCTTGCCTCCCAGAGAGTAAAACACTGCGCCTCCTTGGTCTCACACTTTCAGCGGACCTCAAATGGAATGACTATATCGAATCCATTGCTAAATCCGCTGCTATGAAAGTCAGTTCTCTGTGTAGGGCCCGGAAGTTTTTTTCCGTCTGAATCTATCCTGCACATTTATAAATCTACCATCCGCCCGTGCATTGAATACTGCTGCCATATCTGGTCGAGTGCCCCTGCTGTTCTCCTCGGGCTTCTCGATAAGGTTCAGAGGAGGGTTTGTAATGTGATAGATACCGACTTGGCAGACCGCCTGCAGTCTCTCTCCCACCGGCGCGACGTGGCTTCCCTGCGTCTCTTCTATAAATACTTTCACGGCTTCTGCTCCGATGAACTTAGATCACTAGTGCCCCCTAAATACGAATTTGAACGAGATACTAGATTAGCAACTAGATCCCATCCTTTTACAGTGAAACCGATAAAATGCAGCCGTAACTTCTACTACACAGTTTCTTTCCTCGCACTTCCCGACTGTGGAATTCTCTTCCAAACGATTGCTTCCCCGACGGCTACAATCTCCAGGAGTTTAAATGTAAGGTCAATTGACACCTCCTAACACATTAACCTGCTCCCATTCTATCAAACACTCTTCCCATTTGCCCAACCCTCATCCTCGCTATCCTTACTCATCTGTCACCTTCCTCCTGACATTCCCTATGTCTAACCACCCCTTCTCTTTACCGTCCCCTATGTAGCCCCATGCGCAATAGTGGCAGTGGAATGCCTTGCTTGGGGTGAGATGATTAAAAAGAAAAAAATCTATATATTTGTTGTGGAATTGTTGTGGCAAAATCTTCGTCGCAAAGTTTTTGTGGTCTGTTTGGGCCTGGAAGTAAGATACGGAAACAAGAAGGTGGTTTCAAACAGTGTATTGGGATAACAGAACAATATATACAATAATAAGTGTTTGTAATCAGTAATTAGAAGTGTAGGTCCGAACGGTATAGTTACGCTGCGTCACGACTGTCTCTAGACTGTCACACGACCGTGTCACAGATGCGTCCCCGGAAGTCACTCCGGTTAGTATCTACAACGAGAGGAAGAGTCCATTCCACGTACAAGGACACCATAATATTATCTATCTATCTATCTATCTATCTAACTATCTATTACAATCTTTTCTCTACCTACGTATCTCAATCTGCTCTTTATCTACCTGCCTATCTATATATCTCAATATGTTTTTATGTATCAATCTACCTCACTATCACAGCCTGTTATTTATCTGTCTCATTCTATTCATTTATATCTATGTATCTACCTATTTTCTTATCAATAGACGAGCCATAAAAATCTGAGGTAAAAGGATGAGTAAAAAGACAGAAAAAATCTACAGAAGGTATATGTATGCACATGGACCAGTGGATATAGATACTGGCTAGTTCCAGAGATTTAACTCAAAGTATTGTGAGTTCAATACCAGGCTACAGCAGTGGTGAACAAATAACTTATAGAGTTAAATTACGGAAGTATCTGAAGTGGCATCGCACATGAAATGAGAATAATATACCCAGAGTGATCGTAATAAATGGTTCGGTTCAAAATTCAGATGAAGGCCAGAGCGTACAACGGCCGAATTTTCGTAAACATGGCAGTAAGGATGAGGATAGTAGTCTGAACAATGTAAATAGTGCTTATATATATATAGTAATAGTTGTTACAATGGTTTATAAATTCATAGTATCACTACACAAAAATTTCGCGTTTCGAAGCTACCTTTAGGTGCTTCTCATCAGGTGACAAAGTTGAAAATTTCGTCACCCGATGAGAAGCACCTAAAGGTAGCTTCAAAACGCGAAGATTTTTGTGTAGTGATACTATGAATTGATAAACCATTGTAACAACTATTACAATATAACGCTCTACGTTTGTATCGAGCAATCTTTATAAAAGTAAATGCATGAACAGCAGGTTAAAAAACCTACGAGTTCCACAACTTTGTTACAATAGATAGATAGATAGATAGATAGATAGATAGATAGATAGATAGATAGATAGATAGATATTAGTCAAAACATCTCTTGTTCAATAGAGAATGCCTGAAATACAAACTCCTGTTAAAAATGATTGTCTACCCATTTAAAATCTTTAAGGTCCAGTCCATTCTGCCCACTTTCGTGGCCCAAATATTGAATGTCAATGGTTACATAATTCTAATTTTGATTGAATAATATTTTCCAAATAACCATGAATTCATCTTATATTTTCAAAATAAATCATTTTCACCATTTACTTTAACATATCTCCTCAAGAGAAAGAGTTTTGTTCTGAAACATGAAAACTTTCGTCTAGTGATATTATGCTTTTATAAACCATTGTCATAAAAAAATTACAATATCAAGCTCTACTCTGTATCGAACACTCTTTATAAATTACATGCTTGATTAGTGTGTTTTTAATCTAAGTGTTCTTTCACTTTTTTATTAAAACACTCTCAGCTATTGGGCGTGTATAATGATAATATACACGCTAAAAAGTCTGCCAATTCGGTCGGGTTTCAATCCTGGGTTAAAAAGCAGTCGGAGTCTAACCGTACTGGTGAGCTGTGATACAGAGTAACAGATCTGTTTGAGGATGACTATATATATATATATATATATATATATATAGAGAGAGAGAGAGAGAGAGATAGAGAGAGAGACTAAACATAGTACCGGATATAAATTATCCATCCTTCTCTTTCGTTCTCACTAACACACCGCATCGTAGTGACATTATTGTATGAAATCGGAATAAAATAAAAATAAATGTGATTCCTCTGACGCGTGACTAAATCGATTTTTGCGTTTATCTAATTGATTATTTAAATAGCAATGAAAACTGACAAGCTATCATGAGTTTCTTTTCTCTGCCATTCACATGTCCATATGACTCTCAACGCGTTATTTAAGAAGATAAATGCTACAAAGATATCTCTTTTAACCCCTCCCACACATATGCAAACCCCCTTATCGTAAAAACAATTTATTTTTATGTTACATAAACACGCGACAGGTACGGGGAGCCCAGCAAGAATTGAACACACTAATCAGTGGTAATTGAGCTAGCGGTGATTTTCTGAGCGCAGTTTAGTTGTGCCACAAGGATACCCAATGAGAATCGAACTCATGACTCAAAAGTAATTATTCTTGTAAAACAAGCTTGGTAACCATTGCACCACATCAAGGTGCCAAAATGATTTTCTGTGCGTAGCTTAGATGTTGCACAAGGCCGAAAATTTGGAGCATCCATAGAGGATCAAACGAACTACTCCCTTGCAATCGGTTCTAGTGCGACAAGCTTACTAACCTTTAGATCACTTCAAAGTTTCCCTCATATGAATATATGATGTTTCTCAAAGCGTAGTTTACGGTCCTGTACATGGCGGTAAACTGCATCCGGCAGCAAGGCCTCTGATTGGGAGGTTGTGAAGAGCATGGAACCATCTCTTAATTGCTGTTGTTCTCAAGCCCACCCTGACCCTGAGTGGTAGCACCTTTTAGGGTCCCAGCTATGGGCAAATAGTTAACTCCTAAACTAGAGTCAAAACACTCTGAAAGTATAAAAATAGACTTTTATAGAAAAAATATACATAAAATAGACGTTTATAGAAAAATACACATTTTGAAGAAATAATTATTACCATAGCATATTTTTTAAGAAAAACATTATTCTCAGCAAAATATTTTTGAATACAAAACAAGAAAAGTTTCAGTTTTCTGAAAGAAAAAAGAAAAAAAACAATTTTATTAAAATCTGACTAAATCAACCTTCTCACTATAATTGAACATTAAAAAAAATAGCTTAAACCCAATCTTTTTGGTATCAAAGAGGTTAATATGCCGTTAAACAAAACTGAATCTCGAACTCAAAGCGTGGATTAGATGTTAGGTAAAGCCGAAAGTATGGGACATTAAGTGAGTATCGAACTCTCTACTATGTCGTAATTATTCCCGCTTGATAAGCTTGTTATCCATTACAGCACGTTGAGGCTCCTTTCGTGTGTAGTTATGTATACATATACAAATACATGATTAATTCTTTTTTTACGGTTAATCAAACTCTTGCTGCTCCACTACCATTTTCTTGCTTTCCTGACAGCGACAATTTCCAAACATTTAAATGCAACGTTAGTTACAAGTTTCTATCTTATAGAAACCCATCCATCTTCCATTCTTTCCTCAACACCCCTTGTACCCAGCCTTTTCTCTTAATCTAAACCCCTACACACTAAAGGTGCTCCCACCTTGTTCGGAGTGAAATGAATATACAAATAAGAAATGTCTAACGTTGTTTCTATAGCAAATGTTCTGACGAACTCTGTCAGTTAAGCGCCATAGAAGATACACGCTTAGGCGGACATGACTCTTTAGATCCATGACAGACTTGGTAGAAGATTTTTACGCATTAGATTGCCATTTTTTTCTGAGGGCAGATTGGGTGCCACCCAAGGCTATATAATCTAATTTGGCCTGTTATTCAATTCTTTTAACCAGATCGGACAGTAAAATGTCATACGCGATACACGCTTGAGTGATCATGTCTCTTTCGATTCATGACTGACAAGTTAAAAGATTTTTTAGCAGAAGGTTGCCATCTCTTTCTGCGTTCGACTGTTGCTAACTAAGGCTATAAAACCCAATCAACTATTCAATGCTATTCAACTTATAGCTGGAGGGAGAAAAGATGGACTCATACCTTTCTCTCGGGGTATTTGCGCGTAAGTGTATGCAACGAATTCAAATGAAATTTGAACTCGGACCCACGATTTCTAATTCACACCGATATTTTTACACCACAACGTACTTTCAAATCTCACGAACTACATTTTCTAATTCCATCATCTCAGATCTTGGCTACTAGGAAATCACATATGACTTACGACTCGACTGCATTTCCCTCATATTCTATTGCTAAGAAGGAATTTCCACTGAGACTGTTTCTTCCCCAGCCAGGTCTCTCGGTTAAGGATTCAGAATACACAAACTGTACCTCTACAGAGAGGTACCCTCTCCAAAAAGGAGTCCTGAATATGACGATAAACCACATCCGGTCCTTAGTTTGACGATAAACAGCACCCGGTAGCAAGGTTTCTAATTAGGAAGTTTTGAGAAGCATAGAACCACCTCCTTGTTGCTTTTTTTTCCAGGTCCACCCGGACACAGTGTGGTAACATCTGTTAGGAGCCTAACTATGGACAAATAATTAACACCCATCCTGGGGTGAAAATAATTTAAAAGTAAAAAAAATATTTTTATAGTGAAAATTGTAGCAATACATTTTTGAAGAAAAAGATATTGACAGCAATAAATTTTTGAAGAAAAAGATATACAACAGGTAAAATATATGAATCTCGACAAAACCCTTTTTCAAAAATACAACAATAAATCTGATCTACAAACCAATACGAGTTCAATTCATACAAAACTATTTTAAAAATATCCAATTGAGGTGTTGATATACCGTCAAGCAAAACAAACTAATTCTTGTCGAGAACCGGTACTTTATGGAAGAGGTTCCTGAAGGGAAGCTTTCTAGTTACCAATTTTAAACTCTTCAGTCTTCTCTTTCAAGAAATTCATTCGGTAAGCATTCACGTTGAGTGGCTCTTGAACACTGTATTGCGTGAAAACAGGTAAACTAGGTTCACAGTCTTTTCACATTTAACACGTTTTTTATATGTATTTTAGAGTCTGTTTATATTTTTTAATCATATCAGCTCAAGTAAGGGAAAATTGCCACAACTTGCAAGAGGGTTACTGAGAGAGAAGAATAATGAAATTTTAGTTATATCTTTGTTAATCTCTCTCTCTCTCTCTCTCTCTCTCTCTCTCTCTCTCTCTTTCTATCTATCTATTCATCTGATATTCTGTGTTCTTTTCTTTATCTTACTCTCTGTCTTTTTTTGTTTTACTCTCTCTCCTTCTCTTTCCATCTCTTAAGTTCTTGTTTCTCCCCCTCTGATATATGTTAAAAAGGTTTAGTGCAAAGAATTGGTCCCTTTAACTGTGTAGGTGCATTCCAACTTCGAAGTTTCGTAAGGTCACTGTTATGATTTCTTCACCCATCGGGAATGACTTTTCAACAGCAAGAAACCGAGCCCGGTGACAGAGGGTATCGTGAGAATATCTTCACGAAGATTTGAAGTCGGCATGAACCTAATCAGTTAAAGGGATGAATTCTTTGCACTATATATATATATATATATATATATATATATATATATAGTATATCGATGCAGCAGATAATTCTCTAAACACATACTATTGAATAAACAAGGAATGTCTATCATGTTTAATCATGAGCCGTTCTAAACATCGTATTTTGGCTTGAATTTCAGGCGAAAATAAAGGCAAAAATTATACATTTGTATATTTTTTTAATATGCTGGTTAGAAGTATTTTCCGTTATATAATTTTTTAACAATATATATATATATATATATATATAAATATACATACAGTACATTATATATATATATATATATATATATAGTACATTATATATACATAAAATACATTATATATATATATATATATACATATATATATATATATACTTTTCTATAATCTATCTTTGATGGTTCTCTTATTCTTTTTGTTTACCCATCTACCTCCTACCTCAGGTGTTTGTCGCAGATAGATAGATAGATAGATAGATAGATAGATAGATAGATAGATAGATAGATAGATAGATAGATAGATATACATATTAGAAATGAAATAAACCCTCTTAAGTCAGCCAAGATATGGGTGATATAAGCAATATATATTCGTATATTTCAGTAATGTTAAAAGAATAGTTGTATGCTAATGACGTGAGTCACAAAACGCGCTGAAATCAGACATCATGGACTTCTTAATTAGCTTCTATTATTCGAGTAAGAGGAAGAAAAATCGGCCATCTCCGAATTTTCTTTTTTCCTTTTGAAATCTTCAAGCGTTCTGATTTGTCTTTTCTGCACTTCCGGGTTACTGTTCATTTGTCATGACGTTCTATTTTACTGTTTTCTTTCATATTGTCATTTTTTTGTTCCGGTTATATTTAATTTTTGCATTTTCTGATTTTTCCATTTTTTATTCTTATTTCTTTTTCTTTTATAATTTTTTTCTATTTTCATTTAATATTGTTCCTTTATTCTCTTCCCAGTCTTTGTTTATTTTACTTTATCCATTTACATTTATTCTGATATTCTATTAATACCATATTCTCCTAGCATTTTTGACATTTAATGCTTTCATTTTACCCTATTTTTTCTTTCTGTCATTCTGTTATGCTCTTCATTCTCTATCGTTGTACTGTCATTCTTTAATTACCTTTTAATTTAATTTTATTCTTTCCTTTTTTTTGTTTTCCTTTATTCTATCAATTTTTATCTTTTCTTTTGTTTTTATATACTTTCATTCTGTTAAATCACTTTCTGTTTATTTTGATACTTTATCCCCGTTCACTGCTTTTATCTCTTCCTTTTTTAATTTTTTCTTAATTTTAATTAACATTTTCGTTCATTATATAACTATTTTATTCGTTTATTTTTTATTCCAAGATTTCACGTATTTAAGTTTGATTTTTTAGTCTTTCATCCTTCTTCTTTTTCTTATATGTAGATTTTATTTCGTTAAATTTTATATTTATTATTAATCTTTAATTCGATTCTCCTATTCTGATCACTTCTTTTCATCCATTTTTTTTTAATCATTTTTTAAGATGGTAGAAGGGATTTCTCTATATAATCTTTTTCATGTTCTGCTACGTTGGTTTTGTTCATTTTTCTGTTTTAACTTCATTTTGATTTCTTCATACCATTTTTCTTGATTATTTTTCATTTGTCTTACCAGCTTTCTGCATTTTTCTTTCTTTATATTCTTTTAATTTATTGTCTTTTCAATTCACTTCTCTGATTTCTTTTTGTTTCCTGTTACACGATTTCTTCTTATCATTTTTCTAATTTATCTTTTCCCAATTATTTTCAATTCCTACAACTAACCCCAGTTTCTCATATGACTTTGACTTTTCTTTTTCTCTTTTTTATTATTTCTCTTTTTCTTCATTCCCTCTCTCTTATTCATTTTCTTCTTTCATTATCTATGTTTTCTTTTTTTATTAAATGTTTTCTTTATTTTTTGCTACATTTTTTCATCTTATGCTACTTTGTTTCTGTTCATTTTTCTGTTTATCTTCATTTCGATCTCTCTTACTTCCTTCATTTTTTTTGTTGTTTTTTTCATTTGTCTTATCAACTTTTCTTCATTTTTCTTTCTTTATATTTGTTTTAATTTATCGTCTTTTCAATTCGCTTCTCTGATCCGTTTTTGTTTCCTGTTACATGATTTCTCATATGACTTTGACTTTTCTTTTTCTCTGTTTTATTATTTCTATTTTTCTTCATTCCCTCTCTCTTATTCATTTTCTTCTTTCATTATCTATGTCTTCGTTCTTCTTTAACTCTTTTCTTTATTTTGTTTTTTTGCTACATTTTTTAAAATATTTTTAACTCCTTTTTTTCATTCACTCTCTTTTCCGGCTTGCTAATTTAATTTCTTTGTAATTGTCTTTTTTCCTGGTTTTTTTTTTCGTTTTCTATTATCCTATTTTCTTTTCTCTTTATTCTTTCGTTTTTGTTGTCATCGTTTCGTTTACCTTTCATTTTTCATTCTTCTGTATATATTATTCATTTTCTATATAGTTTCCTTCTTCCTTACTCTCTCTTTTTCATTCTCTGTTTCTCGCTTAAAACACTCTCTTGACATTTCTCTTCAACTCCTTCTTTCTCATAATTTACATATGATATTTAACACGACCTCTCTTCTTTCCGTTTGCCTTCTCACTTTTCCTTATTGTAGCAGCCAATGTCTTCCACGACGTGTTGACGCATGCCAAAGTAAAATATAAAATGGCTGCCATTGAAAACGCATCATTTGTAGAGTTGTGTACAACAGTGAAACAGAAGCATTTTTTGCACGTGAATATTCCTTAATCAGTTGTAAGGAAATTGGAGAAGATCCCATTAAGGTTAGTGCCAACATGCAATTGAGAACATCTCTAAGATTAAGAGCATTTTCACGGTATTAATGGTATCGCGTTTTTTAAACGCAGATGGTCAGAAAAGTATTGAAGTAAAAGAAAATCTGAAGCAAGAGAATGGACTAGTTGCATCATAAATAAAGAAGAAAATGTCATTTAGAATTGCCGTTATTTTTTCTGTCTATGCGAACATTTTTATGAAGCATCATATTTTGTACTACAATCTTATTATGTTTTTATCTTTCCTTAGTAGAAATTATCAATCTAGGTCGGTAGTTTTTAATTTTACTAAAAACCGAAACACATGTATTTACCAAAAATAAAGTTTAAATTAACAAGAAATAATGTATGATAAAATGCCAGTAAAAGATTATTGCATATATAAGAAAAAATTTGTTTGAACATTATTTTTGATCGATACTCGTATTTAAGTAGATATTCTCTTAATATTCAAACACTATATATATCCATTTCTACCGGTCTGATTATTTACGATAAATTTTTGTTAAGAAAATGTGCGTCATTCGGCAGGAGTTGAAACTGTGACTCCTGTTCACATAGGGAAAGCCACCAATTGATCAAATGCATCTTAGACCTCTCGACCACAAATGACCAACATTCTAAACGAAGTCTAATCAAGCCTATATAATAAGTTTCGATTCAAGTAAATAAACATATCAGCACTGAAATGTATCGTTTAGACTGTTGGTCATTCGTTGTTGAGAGGTCTAACATGCCCCAGATCACTTGGTAGCTTCCCCTATATGGCTAGGGATGGCAAGATTAAAGCCTGCCGAATGACATACATTTTCGTAACAAAAATTTATCTTAAATAATCAGGCCGGTAGAATAAGCATTTATACTGTTTGATTATAAAAAGAATATCTACTTAAATAAGAGTATCAATCAATAATAATGTTCAAACAAATCATTTTAAATTGTCGGTAGTTTCCAACCATTTCGTTAATATATATATATATATATATATATATATATATATATATATTAAATCAAAAATTTAAATCACTTCATCTGGGAAATAGTCTATTTCAACAAAGTTAGATGTCGGTCGTTTGTCTTTGCTTCTGTTCAGTGTTGGAAGTACCATTTCATCAGGCGAAAGGCACGAGACAAACGTTAGGGGAGGGTGAAATGTTTTTGTCGTAATATACCAGAATCAGAGATAGGCCACATACTATACCAGAAACAGATTTAGACCACATAATGTACCAGAATTGGAGGTAAGCCAAATAATGTACCAGAATCATAGGTAGGCCACATACTGCACCAGAAACAAGGGGAGGCTACATAATATACCAGAATCAGAGGTAAGCCTCATACTTTGCCAGAATCAGAGGTAGGCCACGTACAATACAGACTCCTAATTTTACATTAGGATTTTTTTTTCTATTCAGCCTGTAGATTGTAAATTTAACTTAGACAATGTTGAACGAGAAACAGTTGTGGTCATGAACAAACTAAACTGACGTATGTAAGATATCTCAGTAGTGATTGTTTTGGACCTCTCTGTACTAAATATGGAGAATACATATAAAATGTTATTACTGAAGGTTTGCGTCGATCAAAACTAAAATTAATATAATAAATAAAGGATTAACTGTGAGCCGAGAAACATATTGATCCAGAATGAATTGAGCTTAGATAATATAATTTCACTGATCAGTGATCCAGGTTAAACCAAAGCTAACAAACGCTGATATCGTTCAAACGTGGGAAAAGTATACACGAAGCAATATCCGTGGTACTAAATAACCTGAAATAAAGAGTAGGAATAGATCCTAGTATTTAGAGACCGTTGGTAAAATTCAAACAAAAATCAACAATATTATGGGTTCTAACTAGGCGTTTCGGTTTCAGTCCCTTTTCCACCTCCATAAATTTGCCTCCTTTTTCTCTTTTCTATAAATACTTTCATGGTAATTGTTAGGATGGTCTATTTGCTATTGTATCTAGACGGAACCTAGAATGACGACGGGGTTTCATTAATTGGCAGTTCAGTTGGTGTAACCATAAGTTGTATGCTAACAATTTACTTACTCGCACTTCCCGCTTAGGAAACTCTCATCCGTTTCTATGCTTACTAGCCAACTTTAAGCTCGAAAAATTTAAACACAATGTTTTCCTGATTATGCTCTTATTGTTCTCGACCCTTTTTACAAATCAATCAGCCGTCCATGCATGGAAAACTGCTGTCATATATGGTCAGGCGCCCCCGATATTCATTTCGTGTTCTCCACAGGCTCCAAAAGTGAATATGTAATGTGATAGGTACCGACTTGGCGGCTCGACTCCAGCCACTTTCTCACCGACGGGGTGTAGCTTCCCTCTTTCTGTTCTATAAATAATTTCATGGCTTCTGCTCCGACGAACTTAAATCACTAGTGCCCCTGACACATGAGTTTACTTGTGCAACCAGACTGGCAACTGTGTCCCACCCATTCACAGTTAGATCAACCACATGCAGCCGACAATTCTATTACATCTTTTCTCGTACTTCCCGCCTGTGAAACTCTCTTCCATATTCTTGCTTTCTTGACGGCTACAACCTCCAGGAATTTAAATGCAATGTCAATACCCATTTCTTAACCATTTGACTCCAGTTCTTTTTAAATCACCCTGTATATCTTTTCCTTTCTCTCTACATTTGCAACTGTCATCACACCTTTATTCTCATCCTTCTCTTGCTGCCTCCTCCGACACCCTCTGTAACTGGTTCGTCTTTCTCTTTACTCTCCTCCTATCTAATCATTTTTTCTTATGTAGTCCCCTGAGCATCAGTGGCATTACCGCCTTGCTTAGGGTGAAACGATTAAAGAAAATAATAATGTTTCTGTTTTCTAATTTTTTCACACCGAGTAAACCGTTATGTCATAATGCCTTTATTGCTTTGCGTAATGATTGCTTAAAAAAGGTATAAGTTACGGTTAGCCAAAACGATGATTTGGTCATCTCTATAACACTTCGAACCAGTTTAAAATAAAACTAAGAATCTTGTGCCTTGAGGAGACGAATTAAGTAAGTAGGGATAAGTAGCAACTTCTGTAGACTAAACTTAGCGTGGACTCGGTTTTATAATTATCTATGATTAGAGAACTGAAGAATTATGCGAATAAAATTGCCTATAATTTACGATATCGCAGTGGCTTGTAAATCGGTTGGAATGACAGTTATAAAATATCGATGTTTCAATCATCATTACCTTCACCTCACATAAGCTCCGTTCGAGAAAAGCGACAAAATCCTCAGATTTCTCTCGTTAGATCCACTGACTTTCTCAGAAGATAAACTGAATAATTCATTTTGAAATAAATTAAATGGTTACTTCGGTTTTCTATTTCGGTCGTGTTTGAAATATAATATGCACAAAAAGTATTTTTCATTTCACGACTGATTAGACAAAAGATCTCCTTCTGCAGTAGGCAATCTTTTCTTTCTGAGATAGACAGATTTCCATCCAGCGTTACGGGATCCAGTCTGGTCTCATATTTAACCTCTTGCACTTATACAAATTTACCACCCTCCAGTGCATCGAATACTCCTTCCATATCTGGTCGGATGCTCCTGCTATCTACCTAGAGGTCCTTGACAAAATTCAACCGAGAATATGCAATGTGATCGATCTCGACTTGGCTGCTCGGGTACAGTCACTTTCTCACCGGCGCAGTGTGGCTTACCCCTGTCTCTTCTACAAGTACTTTCACGGCTTCTGCTTTGATGAATCTCGCTCACTGGTGCCCCCTATATACGAATTTACTTGAGCAACAAGATTAGCAACTAGATCTCAGCATTTTACTGTGAAACCAATAAGATGTAAAGGCAAATTCTACTCTAACAGCTTCTTATCTCGCACTTCCCGCCTGTGGAATTCCCTTCCATTTACTTGCTTCCCCGACAGCTGCAATCTCCAAGAATTTAAATGTAAAGTCAATAGTCATCTTCTATCTCACAAACTTGCATCCTCTTTCTCATGCTCTCATCTCATTTCTGCAGTGTTCTCATCCATCTCCTACCCGCTTTCTGACATCCCCTTTATTCTGTCACTTCTTCTCATAACATTCCTCCTATGTAATCATCTGCACAAAAGTGGCAGTATAATGCCTTGCTTGGAACGATACGATTATAAAGAAAAAATTTATAGTTGAGAGGAAAAAAGATCGAATCATATGAATTTTCGTGTGTAAATATAATGAACCCGGCTGGAATTTGAAAACATTCCTAGCCGATACCTATTACACTGCAATGCACATTCAAGAAATAATTAAATTTAGCAAAAGCATATCATTTACTTTTTTCTGAGAAATATAACGAAAAATACCTTTTCCCCGGTGGCGTAATTTCTCGCTTGTGTGTAGGTTCAAAGGTAAGTTAGAATTTTCTAAAAAAAAAAGTACTTTTTTGTGGGGTGGCAAACATGTGCTCGAGTGTGAAATAACTTCTCCTTTACTGAACATGTCAGGAATTCTTGCAATGATGTAACAAGTGATGCAAAGCTCTGGAAGAACGACTTGCATTATGGTAGTCATCGTTTGTATCATGACATTCGTATATGTACAGGTCTAGTAATAGAGTGTTTTCTACAAACAGTAGTTTATGTATATCTTTAATGACCAAAGAGGAACAGGCGTTGCTACCGACGTTATAATAAGAAAAAAATCCTTTCAAAAATTACTGTTTTCTACAAGCAGTAGTTTATGTATAATATCTTTAATGACCAAAGAGGAACAGGCGTTGCTACTGACTTTATCATAAGAAAAAAATCCTCTCAAAAATTACTGTTTTCTACAAGCAGTAGTTTATGTATAATATTTTTTTTACCGCGTGGTTGTTAAAAATATCAGGTTGAGAAACTGGCGCGGGATATCCTTTTCTCAATGAGGGTGAATGGGCCCCTCTTAAGCCGTGGTAGGCAACCCATCTAGTGGTGGTGTCACGATAAAAACACCCTTGGTAGCTCTAGCAAAGCATCAAGTATTCAGCTACTGACAAGATTTGAATCTTGGCCGAGGCCACAGTAGGATGATAATGAATGGAGTGAGTGTATTTGTGTCAAACGATTATGTCTGGCATTTTTCCAGTAAATGTGACAGATTATACAAACATTTTCTTTTTAAATCAACTGCATCTCTTCTAAATTATTTTAATCATCTCACCCCAAGCAAGGTGCAGATACCACTGGTACGCAAGATGTTATAGGAGGTAAACCTAAGAGAAAAGCTTGAGTATATGAAAAATGGGGAAATGACAAAAGATGAACGGGATGCAAGAAGAAAATATATAAAATTTGATGTTAAATTTAGATTTTTGAAGATGGTAGCTATCAGGAAATAAATTACATAGAAAGGAGATACAAGCCAGGCGGAATACCACGAGTAAGCAGTGGGTTACAATGATTGAAAGTGATAAAAAAAAACTGAGTATAGAGAATACTGAGGAAAAATAAAAAATGGACGGGATCCAACAAATAAAAGATGTCGATTGACGTTACATTTAATTTTTTTTAACATTGTAGTTATCAAAGAATCAAGTCAACGGAAAGGAGTTCCACAGGGAGTAGGTACGATGAAAGAAACTGTTGTAGGGGAAGTGGAAGTTGAATTCATCTATTTCAAACGTAAACGCATGGGACCTAGATGGCAAGCTAGTAGAACGTTAGAAGTCATGTACTTGGAGTACTAATTTAAAAACAGGACTCGTCAGAACAGTTGCCATGACAATATTTGTAGAAATCACTGAGAGAAGAGACGTAACGTCGGTGAGTTCGATTTTCAGTTTTATTTAACGCTATATCAACCGCTGTGGGGGTTTAAGGTATTTTTTAATGTTAGGTTATAGTGAAAAGTTTGATTTAATCAGATATTGATGAATTTTTCTTTTTTTTTATTTTGAAATCTGAAGATATCTTCTAGTTTTGTATTCAAAATATATTGCCGGTAATATTTTTTCCTTCAAAAATGTATTACGGCAATATTTTTTTCCTTCCAAAATATGTAATTGTAATATATTTTCTTTCAAAAATGTATTATTGGTAATATTTTTCTTTCAAAATGTATATTTTTTTCTGTAAAAGTCTATTTTTATGTATATATTTCTATAAAAGTCTATTTTTATACTTTCATAGTGCTTTGACCTCAGTTCGGGGGTAACTATAGTTGTGACCCTAACATGTGCTACCAACCCTGGTCATAATGGATCTGTGGAACAACAGCAATAACAGGTGGTTATATGTTCCTCACAACCTACCAATAAGAAGCTTGCTGACGGATGCAGTTTACCGTCATATTCAGGAACATAACGTCGGTGAGAAAGTGCATGAAGTCGATATGCCAAGTCAGAATCAATAAAATTACAGGTTCTTTGGATTTTATCAAGAACATCGAGTGAAATAGCAGAAGCACCAGACCAGAAATGGCAACAGTATTTAATGCATGGACAGATGGTGGATAAGTAAATGTGCAAGATGGATTCTATAGAGAAAACTTTTTGACACGTCACAATGACATACATTTTTTTGCAATATAAGCAGAAATTTATTCCATACAGTTGCTCCACTTCAAGCAATCTGAAAATGTGAGGCAAAGAAGGCGCAATATTTTTTTTAATCGTGTCACCCCAAGCAAGGCATTCCACTGCCACTATAGCGCATGGGGTTACATAGAGGGATTGGGTATAGGAAATGTCAGAAGGAGGGTGATAGACGACTTAGGATGTACATAGGGAGAGAGTTGGAGAGAGTGGGAGTAGGTTAGTGTGTTAGGAGGTTCTATTGACCTTACATTTAAACTCCTGGAGGTTGTAGCAGTTGGGGAATCAAGCATGCGGTAGGGAATTCCACAGGCGGGAAGTGCGAGGAAAGAAGCTGTTGGAGTAGAAATTGCGGTTACATTTCATCGGTTTCACTGTAAAAGGGTGGGACCTAGTTGCCAATCTAGTATCTCGTTTAAATTCACATCTAGGGGGCACCCGTGATTTAAGTTCGTCAGAGCAGAAGCCATGAAACTATTTATAGAAGAGGCACAGGGATGCCACGTCACGCCGGTGAGAGAGATACTGCAAGCGGTCAGCCAAGTCGGTATCAATCACATTCCAAATTCTTCAGTGTATTTTGTCAAGAACCCCGCGGAGAATAGAAGGGGCACCCGACCAGATGTGGCAGCAGTACTCAATACACGGGCGGATGGTGGATTTATGTAATTGCAGGATAGATTCAGGCGGAAAGAAGTTCCGGGCCCTGCAAAGAGAGCCGACATTCATAGCTGCGGATTTGGCAATGGATTCGACGTAGTCATTCCACTTGAGGTCCGTTGAGAGTGTCAGGCCAAGCAGGCGTAGTGATTTAATCTCTGGGAGGCAAGCCAGTCCCATGCTAATGGGAGGGAGGTGCGGTTGTCTGTGGTGGTTAATTGACAGCAGCTTCGTTCTGGAAGAATTGAATTTTACGAGCCAGTTCTTACCTCAATCCACCACGGATTGGAGGTCCTTCTCAAGCTCGGCAGCGAGGTTCACCTTGTCACCAACACCAGATTTTTGATCGAGGCGAGAGTAAAATGTGGTATCATCAGCGCACATTGTGATCTTATGGTATCGGGGAGATCATTGATATAGATTAGAAAGAGCGTAGGACCTAGGATAGATCCCTGGGGTACACCTGCGTTTGTAGGGTAGTTCTGGGAGGCATGTCCGTTTAATACCACCTTCAGTGTGCGGTTGGAGAGGAATGACCGGATTAAGTCCAACAAAAGTCCAGTTATGCCATAGCTTTGCAGTTTCCGTAGAAAGCCAGCATGCCATACTCTGTCGAATGCTTCAAAGATATCCAAGGCGACGGATTGGGATACACCATCCTTGTTGAGAGCCTGGTATATATATACTCGGTGATGGTTGTTAGCATATCAGCAGTGGACCTGGTGAAGCGGAAGCCATACTGTTTGTCCGAGAGGAGCCCATGGGCTGTGAGATGCTGAACGACCTTGGCATTGATAATGGCTTCGAACACTTTGGCGAAGATCGGAAGAAGGCTGATGGGGCGGTAATTTGCGGGGTCCGATGGTTCACCAGTCTTCTTGAATATTGGAACCACAGAAGAAGACTTCCAACAGGCAGGAAAGCAGGAGGAAGATAGGCAGAGGTTGTAGAGTTTAGAAAGGATAGAAGGAGAGTTCAGGGGCACAATTCTTCAAAACTATGATTGGGATTCCATCCCCACCACTCGCTTTGTGAGGGTCCAGTTTTGAGATTATGCTAGAAATCAGCGAGGGCGTGATGTGGACGTCATTCAATTGGGCCTCAGTTCTAGATGGGAAATCGGGTGTATGGATTCCAGACGAATCCAGAGTGGAATTGTTCGAGAATCTACGGGAAAAGCATTCGGCCTTATCCGCTGAGGAGGTGAGGACCTCAAACTCGTTTAATAGTGAGGGTATTGAGGACTTACCCTTGCTAAGCACGCGTTTGCAGAGGCGCCAGTAGGCTTTGGTACTGAACTTGGAGAATGCTATGCGCTGCTTCATTCTGGCAGCAAACAGCATCTTAGCTTTGTTAAGTATCTTTTTACACTTATTACGAGCTGTTTTGGTCCGACACGTTGCTATGATAAAGCCGGAAGAAGTGATTCCGGTGGACAATGGCGGCCAAGCAAACGGGCGTGAACCAGGGATTTAAGCTGAAATTTCCTGGCATGGATGCCAGCCTTAACCCAGGAGGAGACCTCTGATGCACAGTCTTCGATGGGAAGACTAAAAACATTGTTCCAAGGGACGTCGCAGAGGAAGTTACGGAACGAATCTCAGTCTGCTCTTTGATAGCAGTAGAATATTTTGTTGGTCTGGGTTTCTTGGGTAGGGGTGGAGTGGAACGAGATGTTGACAGAAACTACGGCGTGGTCACAGTTTCTGAGAGGGCAGAGCTGTCTGGTGGAGCAAGAATTTGGGGTGGAAGTGAAGCAGAGGTCTAGTAGCGAGTCCCTTCCGTTAGGGCTATTGGAGAAACGCGTGGGGAAGTCCACCACTTGCGTAAGGGATTGGGAGATCGAAAAAATTAAAGGTGTGGACAACAGCAGTGTCGGTTACAGAGTTTTCCAGCCACTTAGAGTGGTGGGCGTTAAAGTCGCCAAACACGAAAATATGGGCAGATGGGTGCGAAGAAATGGCCTTGTCGATATTGTCAGAGATGCTGTCAACTACCGAACAGTCAGAGGAGGAGGGGGATCGGTAGAGGAAGAAGAGATAGCTAACAGAGCTTAGAAGTAAGAGACGGAAGCACATGAAAGACTGGTCTAGGTATTCGAGAGATGTAACTCTAGCTATGGGGAGGTGTTCACTGACATATACACCAAGCCCATGCATATGGACGTTGGAGTCCTTCCTGAAGAGAGGAAGGTAACAAGGAACATGGATCTCAGAGGAGGGGATAGATGGGTCAAGGTTAGTTTCGCATAGGGCTAGGATATCAGGGGAGTTAGTTTGGAGGAATGTTTCTAAGCTATAAAAGTTAGTGCGGATACCGCGTATGTTAGTGAAAGACACACAGAGAGGTTTGGGCGTTTTCCGAGTAGCTGGTTTGATTTTGGTATTTTGTTCTTTTTCATGGTGTTTTGGTTGAGGAGAGAGGACTAGGGCAGTATATTACTCTCCTGAAGTTTAATATCATCCATAATGGAACGCAGGAAAGTTACTCTGTGGTTGTTAAATGTGAGCAGTTGAAATACCATTAGGATATAGCTTCTCAATACAAGAGTGAAACTGCTGAAAACGATTAAAAATATTCTAAACTCCACAGATAAAAAGGTAAACCTACCATTAATAAAAATTGGTTCAATCTCATTGTGCATTTGTTAAAAGGCATTTGGATTTTCCGGTCTTTTTAGGTACAAAATGCTAAAAGCAATTCCAACAGCTTAGAATAAGAACATGCAACCGTTCAAAATTTCGGCCTTACTTGAAATCAACGACATTAGACGCAACTACTCTGAACGTTAAACACAATTTCAGTGAGTCTCCACCCTCAGTCAAACGATTTTAACACAACTTCAGAAAAATTCTAAAACGTATAATAGGTTATCTTTTAGGCAGCAATCACTCTTTTATGCAGGATTCCTGGAAAAAGACAGACAAGATAATTTTCCATGTAATTTTATAATTTCCTTTTCTTTTGGGAACGTAAATTATACAAAAATTGTCCAAATGTTTTGTTTATCCGGGCGTTTCTGGTTATATATGTAATATATCCATCAAAAAAAGTGCATCCGAGGTCGGGCATCGATGCTTTCATCCCTGCTAGGAAATTTCAGCTTAAATCCCATTCGTCTCCATGGTTCTCGCCCGCTTGCTCGGCCGCCATTGCCCACCAGAATCATTTCTTCCGACTCTATCGTAGCTACGCGTCGGACCAAAACAGACGCCTTTTCGCTTCAGCTCGTAATAAGTGTAAAAAGATACTTAACGAAGCTAAGATGTTATTTGCTGCCAGAATGAAGCAACGCATAGCATCCTCTAAGTTCGGCACCAAGGACGACTGGCGACTCTGTAAAAGAGTACTTAACAAGAGCAAGTCCACAATACCCCCACTAACAAACAAATTTGAGATCCTCACCTCCCCAGTGGACAAGGCTGAATGCTTTGCCCGTAGATGCTCGAATAATTCGAGACTGGATCCGTCGGGAGTTTTTACACCCGACTTTCCACCTAGAACTGGTGCTCAACTGAATGAGGTCCATATTACACCCTGGCTCGTCTCTAAGATAATCTCAAAACTTGACCCTCACAAAGCGAGCGGAGGGGACGGAATCCCAATCACAGTCTTCAAGAAATGTTCCCCCCGAACTTTCCTCTATACTTTCTAAACTCTACAACTCCTGCCTATCTGCTTCCTGCTTTCCTGCCTGTTGGAAAAATTCTCTGTAGTTCCGATATTTAAAAACACTGGTGAACCCTCGGACCCCGCAAATTACCGACCTATTAGCCTTCTTCCGATCTTTGGCAAAGTGTTCGAAGCCATTATCAACGCCGAGGTCGTTCAGCATCTCACGGCCCACGGGTTTCTCTCAGACAAACAGTATGGCTTCCGCTTCACCAGTTCTACTTCTGATATGCTAACAACCATCACTGAGTACATATATCAGACACTCGATAGAAATGGTGAAGCCCGAACCGTTGCCTTGGATATCTCTAAAGCGTTCGACAGAGTTTGGCATGCTAGCCTTCTATGCAAACTGCGGAGCTATTGTATAGCTGGACAATTGTTTCAACTAATCCAGTCATTCCTATCTAACCGCACACTGAAAGTGGTATTAAACGGACATGCCTCCCAGAACTACCATACGAACGAGGGTGTCCCTCAAGGCTCTATCCTAGCTGCTACGCTCTTTCTGATCTACATTAATGATCTCCCTGATACCATAAGATCCCAAGTTTATTCTCGCCTCAACCAAAGATCTGGTGCGGGCGACAAAGCTAACCTTGCAGCCGAGCTTGGAAAGGACCTCCAATCTGTAGTGGACTGGGGTAAGAAATGGCTCATAAATTTTAATGTTTCTAAAACGAAGCTACTATCAATTAATCATCATAGACAATCGCACCTACTTCCTATTACACGGCTTCTGCTCCGATGAACTTAGATCACTGGTTTCCCCTAGGTTCGAATTTGCACGAGGTACTAGATTAACAACTAGATCCCACCCTTTTACAGTGCAACCGATAAAATGCAACCGCAACTTCTACTCCAACAGTTTCTTTTCTCGCACTTCTGCACTGTGGAATTCTCTTCCACATGACTGCTTCCCCGACGGCAACAATCTCCAGGAGTTTAAATGTAAGGTCAATAGTCACCTCCTTACAAACTAACTTCCATTCTTTCACTCTTCCCACCCACCCAACTACCTATCACCCACCTTTCTGACATTTCCTATATCACGAGATACTAGATTAGCAACTAGGTCCCACCCTTTTACAGTTAAACAAATAAGATGTAACCGTAAATTCTACTCCAACAGCTTCTTTTCTCGCGCTTCCCGCCTGTGGAACTCCCTTCCACAAGTCTGCTTTCCCGACAGTTACAATCTCCAGGTGTTTAAATGTAGGGTCAATAGACACCTCCTATCACACTAACTCCCAACTATTCTCACAACACTCTCATCTACCCAACCCTCATTCTCGGTATCCTCACCCGCCTATCACCCACCCTCTGTTATTTCCTATATTTAATCAGCCTTTCTCCACTCTACGTAGCCCCCTGCACAGTAGTGGCAGTGACATGCCTTGCTCGGGGTGAAACGCTTATAAAAAAAAAAAAAAAAAAAAAAATCTAAACACTCTTCCTATTTACCTCCCCCTATGTAGCCCCAAGCGCAATAGTGGCAGTGGAATGCCTTGCTTAGGGTGAAATGATTAATATATATATATATATATATATATATATATATATATATATATATATATATATATATATATATATATATATATATATATATATTATATAAGTATATAATATTGATAATATTGATGATACTGATGTACGTAGAAATAAAAATAACACTATTAACTTATACTATTACAACCAAATACATAATAATTACAAACAAGATGAAAAAACTGTCAAAAACATAATACGTACAAATTTACAAACTGCGTTTGCTATTTGGTAACTGTTATCGTTGCTTAGCAAAGTTTTATATCAACACAAAATAAAATCGTCATTATGGTGGATATTTTTATGTTAACGTCTTTGTAACCTCCCTGAAGATGGTTCATGTGAGCCGAAAGCTTAGAACCAACTTAATAAAAAATTATCCAAATGTTGGAGATTTTTGTCTGCATTTTCACCTGAAATTAAAGCCAAAAATACGACGTTTAGAACGGCTCGTGATTAAACATAATAGACATTCATTGTCTCTTATATTTAACAGTATATGTTTAGAAAATTATCTGCTGCCTCGATACACTATATATATATATATATATAAACTTATTTATAAATTAAACTTTGTCTCTGTGTGTGTCTGTGTGTGTGTATCCGTTGCCTATAGACACCAAAACGACTGAACAGATATTCCTGAAAATTTACACAGTTGTACTATAAGCATCGGCGAGTGTTCTTAACTAGGTTTTATGTCGAGATACTCCGATAAATATCGAAAATTGATAATCGAAAAAATCGGGTAATAGAAGGAGTGGTCCGATTTTAATCAAATTTGATACACTCTTAAACAAAGACACAAGAAACGATATTCAGAAGTTTCAAGGTGGCAGTTCTTACAATAATGCAGAAAATCGATAATATATATATATATATATATATATATATATATATATATATATATAAGGCAAGATGTTTGTGTCTGTGTCTATTTATCTGCCTGTATGTCTGTATATTTTTAAGCCGTTTTATTTTAGTTTTTGCTTCGGGTTTGGCTCTAAGTTGTATAATTGTAGTTCTTAGTCTCAGCCATGATGCCATTTACTCAGAGGACTTATTTAGCCATCAAAATTTAGTTTACGACAAAAAACCTTATTTGATATCAATACCAGAAAATCAAAACTTGACTTACTTCCATTCATTTTTCTTTCAGTCTATGGTTTCGCTTTAACTGGAAACAACTATTGCTTTTTAGTCTTTCGAGCCAACGTCCAAACAGTCTGAGCTCCAAGACCATGGATTAGTTTTAAAGCAACTGCCGGGCTATATATTGCTTGTGAAAATATAAATATATACATATATATATACATCCGATTGTGCCTTTTTATGGGAAGGAAATTTCATAAACAGCAGTTATTTATAGCTTTATACGATGGTCCTTTACGAGATTCGATACCTTCAATTACTTCCGTATTTTCATTCCTGTAAAAAAAGTAACGCTATGAAATCTGCCTTTCTCCAACATGCGCCCATAGGTGAATCTCCAGTTTCAGTCCCGGCTTGCGACGAGCGTTTAATCAATTATGAACAGTGAAATAGGCCTGTGTGCTGATGATTTATTCATATATATACTATCGGCCATAATTATTAGGCTACCGATGTTTTTCAAAAGAAATGTTGTATTTCATACTATTTGAAGTGTATAATTCTAAATGAAATTAAAATGGTTCTTTTGCTATTATTACTTTACAAGGCAAGAAAGCAAAGATGAACTCGTCCGAATCACCCTAAATTTTATACATACTTGTACACACATACACGTACATATATACACATGCGTATACACTTCTACAGATATACTTATACAAGTTCATACACACACTTATATATATATATATATATATATATATATATATATATATATTAA
>JBBBDQ010000993.1:95000-112500 GCA_037127315.1 Ascarosepion bandense
CCAAAGGAGCGGATACATCAAAGACATTCTTAATTTACAACGCTCTATATTCATACGCACAATTTCTCTTTTCAGCATTTTAATTGCCATGAACATTTTAACGTCCGTTGGACTCATCTTTACAAGATTACTTTAATTGTAAAATCCTTGATTGATATGTGTATATATAAAACGTTGTTTCTAAACTGCTTTTCCTGATTTATAACCTTTTTATGACTTATAGTGGGCTATCTACAACGAGGCTAAACTCCGTTAATCTGTAACAACATACAACTACTCTCCACTAAAACGGATAAGGACTCACTATAAACGCATCTCTGAAAAGATTATCCAGCATTCACTGCCATATAAGAGGAATAATTTTGCGTAAGAGTTTGTAATATATTCGTTGTTTTCCTATTGCTTTATACGTGGTTTACAATTTAGAAAGCCTCTTTCGCTATCCCAATGCTCTTCCCAATTATTTAAATTTTTGCACTTGTTTGAATTTGGTATCGCCAATTCTTAATTTGTTCAATAAAGCATTTCTGAATTTGTTTTTGTTGTTGTTGTTGTTGTTAATAGTAGTAGTAGTAGTATATCTTTTTCTTCCTTCGTTAGTTCATCCAATTATGGACTATTCCTGTTTGATCGTGTAGGAAGAGCTGAAAATACAAAACTTGTTTTTGGAGAAAGAAAGAAAGAAAGAA
This sequence comes from Ascarosepion bandense, assembly GCA_037127315.1. Taxonomy (NCBI): domain Eukaryota; kingdom Metazoa; phylum Mollusca; class Cephalopoda; order Sepiida; family Sepiidae; genus Ascarosepion; species Ascarosepion bandense. The sequence continues at coordinate 95,690 of JBBBDQ010000993.1, forward strand.
AGAAAGAAAGAAAGAAAGAAAGAAAGAAAAAAGAAAGAAAGAAAGAATCAGGTGATAAGATACTATGATTTAACCAAAAGGCCGAAAATAATGGCGAGCACGATAAAAGCGGACTTTTCAGACGCTTAGCTTCGATAAACGGAAACTGAGTCAGGTATATCCAAAAATAGAGTTACCATAAATGAAATATCTGTTAAATTATTTTTTAATTTTTATTAAGGGAAATATTTGTTAAACGGGAAGTTGGCTTGTAATTATTATTATTATTATTATTATTATTATTATTATTATTTGAGATAGCAAAACGTCAAGAATGTAAGGACGGTCTAAATATATCTAATCTAAACTTATTTATAAATGGAACTTTGTGTGTGTGTGTGTGTGTGTGTGTGTGTGTGTGTGTGTGTGTGTGTGTGTGTGCGTGCGTGTGTGTGTGTGCGTGTGTATCTGTGTGTGTGTCCGTTACCTATAGACTCCGAAATTGCTGAACCGATTTTCTTGAAAATTTACACAGTTTTACTATAAGCGTCTGCGTGTGTTCTCAGCTAAGTTTTATATCGAGGTACCCCAGATAAATATCAAAAATCAATAATCGAAAAAATCGGGTTATTTAATCAAATTTGATACACTCATAGACAAAGACATAAGAAACGATATTCAAAAGTTTCATAGTTGCAGTTCTTACAATAGTGCAGAAAATCGATAATATATATAAAAGGCAAGATGTTTGTGTGTGTGTGTCTGTTTATCTGTCTGTATGTCCTTTATACAAATCCACAATTTTTATTCGTTTCTCACCAAACTTCACACAAATATTCTTTAGGCTGAGTCTGAGCTCCAGGACCGTGGATTAGTTTTAAAGCTTTCATTACACCCGAGCAACGTTGGGCTATACTGATAGTAAAAAATAAATGAAAAATCATGCACCCAATATAAGTTATGCTGGACATATGCATCGCAACTACAGGTAAGCTATAAAATGCGAGATTTCGATACACGTATCAGTGAGAGAAACATTCTGGTTGGTTAAGTCAGCCTACTCAAGCTAATGGTGTTCCCACGATTTGAAACGAAAGTCGTTCTATCTTCCTTGACCTCCAACCATCGGAACTCACGGCCATAATAATCATTCAAAATTTACACTGATGACCATAGGTGTTCAGTGATGTGCAGTAGGATTTTTTATTTTCTTTTAAATCTTGCCATTTTTTCATCGTTCAATGCGAATATTCTTCTGGGTGAAATTTTACACTGCAGCAAAATAGTATATAACAGTTTCTGACCTTTATAATTTGCTACTATATTGTTAGCAGCAAGTATAAAATCAACAATCACTTGGCATTATTATTAGTAGTAGTATTATGTGTGTATCCATAAAGGCAAACTATTTATATCGATATGCCGTCTAAAATGGCTGCCGCATATACATAATTTTCCATTTTGTAATGTTTGGGTTTTTTCACTATACTCTACGTTATGTCTGAGTATTTTCCATATTTTAATTTCAATTTCCACACCTGATTAGCCAATTTTGTACAGCTTTTTTTATTTTTTTCTATTTTGAATGTAGACTTGTGATTAAACCACCTAGTCTTAAAGGTATCTCTGGTTCATCCCAAATATATTTTATTTAGACGGTGCCAGGATGAAAAGTTAGAGATTATGCTATTCCCAAACAAAAATGAACTATTGAATGAAAGAACAAAAATTTTGACTAATTGAAACCATACTAAAAATAAATATTCGGTTCATACAACCATGGATGAAAGCGTTATAATTTCTTCTAATTTTAAAAATTGCGCTTATGTGTAGTGATACTATGAATTTAAAAAACATTGTAACAACCATTACAGTATAACGCTTATGTTCAGTAAGTAAAGTGCCATACGAGATGCACGCTTGGGCGATCATGTCTCGAAAGAGACATGACTGACTGGGCAGAAGATTATCCCGCAGTAGGTTGCCATTGCTTTCTGCGGTATATTGGTTGCCGACCAAGGCTATAGAACCCAATCTGTCCTGTTATTTAACCCATAACTGGAAGGAATAGACGGATTAATAAGGGTATTTGCGCGTAAGTGAATGTAATGAATTCGGCTAGAATTCGAACTTGGCTCCCCGATTTCTCGTTCCGAGCCTATATCCACTGCACCACAACGCACATCCGCGCTTAGATTAGCGTTCTTACAAAAATAACGGTAAACGGTAAAATCAGTTATTTTAAATCCCGTGAAGAAACCACTCATCACAGGTCGCATGATAACTCGTTTACAAATGGAATATATATATATATATATATATATATATATATATATATATATATAGTGTAATGGCTGTTATAATATTTTTAAATTCATAGTATCACTACACAGAAAATTTCTCATGTTTCGAAGCCAGCCCATTATGTTTTGGCTTCATCCTCAGGTGATTTTTTTAGAAATGAGAATTCTCATTTCTAAAAAAAACACCTGAGGATGTAATGAAAGCTTGAAAACTAATCATTATGGATTTGTATAAAGGACATACAGACAGATACACAGACACACACACAAATATTTTACCTTTTATATATATATATATATATATATATATATATATATATATATATATATATTATCAATTTTCTGCACTATTGTAAAAACTGCAACCTTAAAACTTCTGAATATCGTTCCTTATGTCTTTGAATATGAGTGTATCAAATTTTATTAAAATCGGACCACTCCTTCTATAAGCCGATTTTTTCGGTTATCCATTTTCGATATTTATCTGGGGTACCTCGACACAAAACCTAGCTAAGAACACTCGCAGACGCTTATAGTACAACTGTGTAAATTTTCAAGAAAATCGGTTCAGCCGTTTTGGAGTCTATAGGTAACGGATACACACACACACACACACAGACAGACAAAGTTCCATTTATAAATAAGTTTAGATTTATATTTTAAAAAAGTCCTCCTACAAAGAGAAGGAAAAGAGATTAATAATTATACAAACGGGAACAAAAATACAGACGAAAATATTATGACGTATAAACAAAAAGGAATAAATTCACTTAAACGACACAAGTAAAACAACGTAAAATTAAATAAAACAATGTAATTTTTTAATTAGAAACACGAAAAAAACAAATTATGAAAACGAAATACTATAAAAATGAAAATAAAAAGAATTACGTAAAAATAAAAAGTCTTACCGTTTAAAAAAATGACCGACGTAACACGATGAGAAAATAACGTCTCATAAAAAAAAATGGTCCACATAACACGAAAATAGGAAAAAAAAAACAAACGGATTAAACAAAACAAAATGGAAAAGAAAAGTTAGATTAAAACAAAAAAAGCTATTAGACCGGACAGGAAATGAAGAAATGTTTACTTAGGACAAAACAATGAACGAAGCAACACGTAGAAAACTAAAAAACAGAAAGATTAAACAAAAAGTAAAAATGTACGTTGAAAAAATATAAATAAAATTAACTTAATGGCGGCAGAGACTAAAAATTAAAAATATTGAATATAATGTGCAGTAAAAAAAAATCAGTAGTCTAAGAAAAAATAAAGAAATTGAATTAAATTAGAGAAGGAGGAAGGTAAATATTGAAAATAAAAAAAATCATGATAAAAACAATCAGGAAAATAAACGTAAAATGAATTGAAATATTAAACCTAACGTAAAGATTTTGTGTTCTGGAAACACAAAAATGCAAAGTTTTAAAAGCTAGAGTGACAAAATCTCGACTGCGCATCACCAGACATTAACCAGTCCGTATTTACCCTACTCCTCCCACTGGAGTGAGTTGTAACACATGGTCGGTTTTTAATGTGGGGAATCCGAGCACGTACGCTCAGGCCACTACTCAAAAGATTATTCAGCCCCAGCTTACAGGGTAACTGGGTAGAAAGACTGCTATAGACGGTCATAGCTTGTCAAAGTTAGTCATTGCTTGTCGAAGCTGGTCATTGCATTCCACACCCCTACGCATACACCACCAGGTGACGAGTGCTGCAGGCGGCCGAACAGTAGAACGTGAGCATATATATATATATATATATTTTTTTTTTTAATCATTTCACCCCGAGCAAGGCAGAAACGCCACTGATGTGCAGGGGGTTACATAAATGTAGAAAGATTAATTAGAAAAGAGTGAGGAGTACAAGCTAGTTAGAAAGGAACAATAGAAAGCTGAGAAAGCAGGTGCAATGACAGATACATGGGCGGAGAGAACGTGAAGATTATACAGGGGAGGGGAGAGAGCTAGAGTCCAGTATATATAACGTTTTGATCCTGCCCTCCGGGTCAAGAAAAACTTGTAGTAATAAACACAAATCTGGATTGACTCAAATATTTATTGAACATATATCTACATATGTGGCACAATGCCAAATTAGGTGTGAGAAATGTTTATCTTGATATGCCTTATATTTACATTTACCCACAATCATTGCCCCAAATATACGACAATAATCCTTGTACCAATACAACTCATTCTTTAGTTCCAAAATAACTACAGCCATCACAATACCTAAGACACTCTATGAAATCGTAATTAGTCCCCATATATACAAATAGACTGTAAGAGGAATAAAATAATTTTAAAAATATTATAGCCCCAATGAATATGTGATCAAAAGGTGGATTTACAAGAATGAAAGAATGTTAGTAATACCAACACTCCTTACAACCCTTAAATATGACAGAATCATCATTTAACTAAATAATGCGACACGTTAAATCTTCAAACAATACTTCGATCAAACACTCACTCGAATACAAACTTATCCAAACAAAACAAAACAACAAAAACGAAAAACATTCTAAAACGGTTGGCATTTCACATCCACCAAAAAAAAAAAAGATATCTCTAGTCATCTAACAGGGTTGAACTGCGCAGGGCTCAGTTTCCTGGTGAAAATATCTTTTGCAAAACGCCTGACATAAGCCTACGTTTGCAGTTACGTTCCTTTTATAAGTTAATGTTACGCACGCGATATGTCGATAGGACGCCTTCCAAACTTACTCTGCACGTATTTCAGCGGCCATATTAATCACATCAGAAGACATAGGTCTAACTACCAGAGTTTCATCTTTCTGGATAAGCAACGATGCCTACCCTGTCCTAGCTAAGTATACGGCCCCACTATGTCGGGTCTTAATAGTCCGTTTACACCGCTAATCTAACTAGATTGAACCAACAACTTTAATCAGCATCAAACGACCTAAATCTGGATTCTAATTTACCACTAGTTTCCTCTGAACATTAGTAGCAACTAGTCCTGGAAATCCCAATTATCAAACAATAATACATTCAATTTCTAGTAGCTAGCCATCCTAGCATAATTCTTATCTAAGTTTACGCAAACTAAGACGAGTCTATGACTCCTGAAAACTATAGTATTAAACTTATACCACCCTACATCGACACTTAAGTAAGACTAGATGGCACCAGCAACGCCAAGCATTCCTATAATTCCAAGCCTCATTACCTCTATTACAATACTTATCAACAACATTGAACTTGTTGATAAAGTCCCGAAAATTCTTTTTTAAATCATTTCACCCCAAGCAAGGCATTCCACTGCCACTATTGCTCAGGGGGTTACATAGGGTAAGGTGATGAGAAAGAGTGGATAGATATAGCAAATATCAGAAGGTGGGTGATAGACGGGTAAGGATGAAGATGGGAAGAGTGTTTGAGATAATGGATGCGAGTTAGTGTGTTAGGAGGTGTCTATTGACCTTACATTTAAACACCTGGAGATTGTAGCTGTCGTGGAATCAAGTATGTGGAATGGAATTCCACAGACAGGAAGTGCGAGAAAAGAAGCTGATGGAGTAGAAATTGCGGTTACATTTTATCGGTTTCACTGTAAAAGAGTGGGACCAAGTTGCTAATCCAGTATCTCGTGCAAATTCATACCTAGGGGGCACCAGTGATCTAAGTTAATCGGAGGAGAAGACGTGAAAGTATTTATAAAAGAGGCACAGGGAAGCCACTCCACGCCTGTGAGAGAGTGACTGCAACCGGTTTGCCAAGTCGTTATCAATCACATTACAGATTCTCCGCTGTATTTTGTCAAGAACCCGAGGAAAATAGCAAGGGTACCTGACCAGATGTGGCAGCAGTATTCAATACACGGGCGGATGGCAGATTTATATATTTGCAGGATAGATTTAGACGGGATAAACTTCCGGGCCCTGCACAGAGAACCGACTTTCATAGCATCGGATTTAAAATGGATTCGATATAGTCATTCCACTTGAGGTCCGCTGAGAGTGTGAGGCCAAGGAGGCGTATTGTTTTACTCTCTGGGAGGCAAGCCTGTTCCATGCTAATGGCGATTATCTATGATAGTTAACTGATAGCAGCTTCGTTTTGGAAGCATTAAAATTTACTAGCCATTTCTTACCCCAGTCCTCTACGGATTGGAGGTCATTTTCAAGCTCGGCAGTGAGGTTCGGGTTGTCGCCCACATCAGCTTCTTATCCGGGTTGTTAGTACCTGATGTTTGCTCTATTTGGTCTATGTCGGGGTCAAGGACGGCATTCTAAAGCCCGCTAAAAAAAAAAAAAACTGGCAAGATATCGTCAAAATTGGTTCGATCTGCTGATACAATTCAGGCCGCCCAGAATGATTATTGAGCGCATAAAACCAAATGTTAACATCCAACACGCAAACCCTGCCCACCAGAATTGCAAAGATAAGAACAAATACCACACCAAAAGACTTGCTCAGTAAGGAAATTATTCTATAGTGCCCATTTAAACATGCTGAATAAAGCGCAAACTTTTAAAATGTCATCAGGATCGAGAGTTGAAAACAGTCTCTCCACATTTCTAACAATTTGTTTTGCTGCCTGTCACGATGAGAAATAAAAGGAAGAACGCTGAAAAAACATAAACAAACGACAAGAAAAAAAAATTAAAACAGTCAAAACAATTAATAAAAACGATACTTGTCCAACAAGTTCTTTAAAAAGTTTCTTCAACTAAAGTTAAGGACAAAAATGAAAAAATGAAAGTAAACTAAATATTAAAAGAACAAAAATCGGAATAAAATGAAAAACAATCACCTGGTAAGACTTACGTCAGACCAGAAAAATACAAATGGCGGCCAAAGACGAGAAGAAAACTAAAAAAAAAAACTGAAAACGAAAAGAATGCAAAAGTTCAACTCGAATAAATAAAAGAATAAAGGAAAAATAATTGAAAACAACTTAATAAAAGGTATTTGTGTTGCAAAAAGTTCTTTGGGTGTCTAATCCAAAGGACTCAGTTGTAAAGGTACTTCCTGACATTTCACCGATCTTAAAATGTCAAATCACGTCTTAAACGAGGCTTGAAGGAAAAGGTATAATGAAGACTGACAGCAATGTTTTTTATTTGTTTGTTTGTTTTTAGACTCACTGGAGTTCTTTATTTAAGCGTCTAGACTAATTAATGTAGTCACCAGGAGTGTGTTATTTGCGCCACAAAATGAATCCAGCATTTCTCCTAACAGATATGAGTTAAATAGTAATTCTTGTACATGGAAAAATCATTATCTTTAAAATAAATTAAGTCAATATTCACCCGCAAAAAACGATTTCTTTATGCAATCGAAAATGTTCCTATTTCATATAACCGATAAAGTGTTGAATATACGATAAAATAAATCAGTCAATTACATTCCATTTTAAATTTCACTTAAAAGGACAGCTTCTCCCTTGCCTCCGGTTCACTTCTTGGCCATGATATTCCTTGGTACCGGTAGGTAATTTTCCTCTATTAAATTACTACGGATACGTCATCAAAACTACATTTTAGCATCTAATCGTGCTGTTTCATAAAAGTTCGAATCTAATATTCTGACCATAACAACATCAACGCCACTCCTCTCATCTTGGCCAAAATTGCTGAATTCAGCACTCAGAATTTAAGTACATAGAATTAACTTGATGTGGGTTGGTTGATAACTGAAATTTTACGTACATATTAGAAGGTTAAAATTTGTAACTTTAAGCTGATTTTCAAGGTATACAAGCAGACACTCCCAACAGGTTTAATGAAACTAACTTTCAATATCAGAAAGGTCATAGGCTATAAGGTATCATAATTTGCGTATTCAGGCAGTAATCCCTCTTTTATATATGTTTTCACTAAAGATTACCAGTATCTTCTCAGTTGTCTTCAGTGAAAATTATATATATATATGTTTTTTATTATATATATATATATATATATATGTGTGTGTGTGTGTGTGTGTGTGTGTGTGTGTGTGTGTGTGGTCTTTATTATATGAATATATATAGTCTTTATATTCTTTATTATATATATATATATATATATTATTTTAAAATAGAATTTCGAAAACTACATTCCTTGTATGGCCATTTCGGCGAAAAAAAATTTTGCTTCCTCAGCAACGATCGGAGTTTTATTTTTAAAAAATATACATTCTTGGATTAGGAAGTATATAATATTATTTACATCGACTTCTTCATATGGATAATTTTAATATTGTTAAAATTAATAATAATAGAATCTGATTTTATAATTTTACCTACTAGCAGTTTCATTTATTAATTTTATATATATATATATATATATATATATATATATAAGAGATAATAACTATACTGGTGTCTAAAAACCTTCCACGGATCTACAAAGAAGGGAAAAATGGCTTTAAAAAAGAAAGAGCTAAGTACATGAACATCAGTCAAAAAGAGTTCTTACCGAGTCAGCACGTAGCTCAAATAAAAAAAAAACCGACACAAAAAATCAACTAACAAAAAAGCTCTCTACACTTAGGTAGAGCGGAATAAGTAAAGTATACTTAGTGAGCCAGACAGACCTACCTAGGTTTCACCTAAATGGATCGTCAGGGAAAGCAGGCTAGGTATACTTTACTTACATATATATACATATATATATTTGTGTGTTCGTGAAATTTAGATCTATATCTGCAAAAGTACAATATGAATGAAGATAGCTTAGCCGATGCGTTTCGTCCGCTGCAACCAATGCACACCTACTTTGTTAAAGTCGTTAAGACGATGAAATGCGTCGTCTAAGATAAGCTTTCTTTTTGTGTTTATTCATGCACACCCACAGATAAACACACGCACAGACACACCCACACACATATATATATATATATTAGTCATCCACATACAAGCCTGTTTCGCTGTATCACAGCTCATCAGTGTGACTAGCCAGATCCACTTGCTTCTGGCCGGGATCGAAACTCTACTGATTTGGTGTCAGTCGGAGTCGCTACTCCATAAGCCATAAGCGCATGGAATCAGAGGTGGGAAATGTTAACGTATTGTATATAAGCAGTGTATACACACGCCAGTCACCAAAAGAACTCTGTTCATTTCTGAAGAGTCACGCATATAGCAAATGTGGAAACTGTTTTTAAAATTCTCTTCTCCAGAGAGCTCAATCGTAATGAGAGCATAATATATTAGTCATCCACATACAAGCCTGTTTCGCTGTATCACAGCTCAACAGTGTGTCTAGACACATATGTGATATATATACATATATATATATGATGCAAGTCAAAATTGAAGCAACTTTAAGATAGTAATTAAACAAAAAGTTCACGAGATAGGAATAGGGTGCAGAGGCAAAATGGAAACAGTCAAGTAATTATAGCGTTCTGGCCGTAATACTGAGTATTCTCTCTTTCTAACTGGTTGAAATACGCATCCGGTATTTCCAATATAGACTCTTAACAAGATGCGAACACCTCACAATTCTTTTCATTTCAGGAATTGATATTCCGAAATATATCCTTTATCGAAATCACTCTTCTTGTCTATAATTACGGTAGTCACTGCAACAAATTTAAAATTGCCTGCTTGTTTAAAGAATTCTCATCAGAACAGGCGTTGTTCTTATGAGACACTAGCAGTCATTCTTTTAACATGTTACTGCTCAAAATGATTTCACTCTTCAGTGAATAGACACATTTATATCAACGTCATTTTATCAGTAAGAATTCTGCTTTCTTACGAATTCATTGTCTGCCTGTGCAGTCATGTATAAATGATGGACACTATTTTGGAGCCAATATGGGAAAAGCTACCGGGCACGTTTACTTGCTAATTAGTGAAACGTGCTGTGTAAACGAGAGAATAAGATGCTTGAGGTTTCGTCTATTCAATTTGGATATGGCTGTCGGCTGATAGCTGATCAATCAGTAATATATAAGCCAAGAGCACAGCATAGATAGATAGATAGATAGATAGATAGATAGATAGATAGATAGATAGATAGATAGATAGATAGATAGATATGAACAGACTCAGCGGAATAGCTCAATGCATAAATATGGACAAGGTTACTTATATACATACATTCATTTGAGCACATTTAGATAGATAAAAAATAAATGAACAGACAAAAGCTGATGAGAACATGATATATATATATATATATATATATGAATGCATAGAAACATACATTTGAGCAAGCATACATTCCTACATACATTAAAGAAATGTACATAGGTATTAATAGATTCAGAGAAACAGTCTAACGCATAGATATGAACAATGCTACATAGATTAATAAATTTGAGCAAGCTTATATAGACAGACAAACACAGGCTGATAGATATGAACAAATAAAAACAAGCTCATACATTTCTGTGAAGAAAGATAGATACATTCATATATTTAACAAAGGTACACACACACACAGACAGATAGATAGATAGATAGATAGATAGATAGATAGATAGATAGAAAATGAAATCTGAGATAGATAGATAGATAGATAGATAGATAGATAGATAGAAAATGAAATCTGAGATAGATAGATAGATAGATAGATAGATAGAAAATGAAATCTGAGATAGATAGATAGATAGATAGATAGATAGATAGATAGATAGATAGAAAATGAAATCTGAGATAGATAGATAGATAGATAGATAGATAGATAGATAGATAGAAAATGAAATCTGAGATAGATAGATAGATAGATAGATAGAAAATGAAATCTGAGATAGATAGATAGATAGATAGATAGATAGAAAATGAAATCTGAGATAGATAGATAGATAGATAGATAGATAGATAGATAGAAAATGAAATCTGAGATAGATAGATAGATAGATAGATAGATAGATAGATAGATAGAAAATGAAATCTGAGATAGATAGATAGATAGATAGATAGATAGAAAATGAAATCTGAGATAGATAGATAGATAGATAGATAGATAGATAGAAAATGAAATCTGAGATAGATAGATAGATAGATAGATAGATAGATAGAAAATGAAATCTGAGATAGATAGATAGATAGATAGATAGATAGATAGATAGATAGATAGAAAATGAAATCTGAGATAGATAGATAGATAGATAGATAGATAGATAGATAGAAAATGAAATCTGAGATAGATAGATAGATAGATAGATAGATAGATAGATAGATAGAAAATGAAATCTGAGATAGATAGATAGATAGATAGATAGATAGATAGATAGATAGAAAATGAAATCTGAGATAGATAGATAGATAGATAGATATATATATAGATAGATAGATAGATAGATAGATAGATAGATAGATAGATAGATAGATATGGCAAGAAGCAATCAATCTTACTCGAAGCAAAAGCACCGGTTCACATGTTAACCATTCATGCAAATGATGTACACAATCCGAAAATGTCTGCTCGAAGACCCACTTCTGCTCTTTCCACCGAAATCCATTTCAAGAAGACAATAATATGCGGCCATTTTGAAAAAGTAGATGTCTTACCTTGTCGTCCCACCTGTATTTGTCAAATAGGTGAAAGTTGATCCGTGGAGCGGTGGTGAGGGTTTTTAGGTCATGATTCAACATTTTGAATACTCTAGCAGTTCATTTCAAGCATCATGGCCAATTCGACAGAAAAAGATTCACATTGAACATTGTAACGTGTGTTAAAAATAATTGGATGACCAGCCGACAAAAAAGGCATATCAATTTATAATTCTCATTGAAAGAAAAGAATGAATTGATAATAACAGAAAATAGCAAACATTTGTAGTGAAAAACAGGTTTAACTTTATAATAATCATATGATGTAAAATAGCAAGTCAGAGGTTGTTCCTCGGTATCCTATAAACTATATCCGACAGCAAGGCTGCTCATCGAGAAGTTTCCAAGAGCGTGGAATGACCTCTTAACTACTGTTATTTCCAGTTTCACCCAGACAGTTAGATTCTAAGTTACGGGTAAATAGTGAAACCCAAATAAAACAAAAGAAATCTTTATGAAAGCATAAAATTACATATTTATATGAAAAATAAAAACAATACATATTTATGCAAAAATGCGAATAATACAATTTTAAAGTAAAATAAACAACAAAACATTTTATCTGAATTTGAAGATGTACAGTTGCGCTTAGAATACATTTAGTTGAAGCCATACAATTGTGTTAACAATATTACACTTAAATTTTTTAATTAAATAATGCTTAAACGAGAATATTTGGAGGACGGTAGATGCTATGCCAGAATTTGTAATCGGAGTCCACAATTTGAAGAACATAAGATACGCAGATGATACAGTGCTGATAGCAGACACGGAAAGGAAACTACAAGAAATCCTACAGAAGGTAGCTGAAGAGAGTGACAAGAATAGAGAACAAATAAACTACAAGAAAACTGAATGCAGGGTCATCAGTAAAAAGAGCCATCCAAAATGCCAAATACAGTTGGGGCATACTAGAATCAAGCAAGTACAAAAATTTAAATACCTAGGAAGTGTTCTAACAGGAGATGAAAAGTGCGACACATAGATACGAAGGCGAATTGGCATGGTGAAGGACGCGTTCCAGAAGATGAGTAAAGTACTAACACACAGGAAACTTACATTAGAAACAAAATAGAGAGTGCTAGATTGCTATGTGATGTCAGTTCTTTAATATGACAGTGAATGTTGGACAATATCATCAAAGATGATGAAAACACTTGAAGCAGCGGAAATGTGGTTATACCGAAAGATTCTGCGGATATCATGGACCGAGCAATGATGAGGTGTTGGAAAGAATGGCAACGAAAAGAAAATTAATAGTGAGCATCATGAAGAGACAATAAAAGTTCCTTGGACATGCAATGAGGTAGGAGGCCTTGGATAATCTGATACTGACAGGCCAGATAGAAGGAAAAAGAGAAGGAGGGATTCAGCGGATAACATATTTGAAGGGCCTGAGGAGGTAGATGACACAACGGGGGTTGCGTGGTGTAACAGGAGAAAAGCCGCCAGGGGCAGGCAGACGTGGAAAGCCATGATCGCCTATGTCCTGAAAGGACAGGGCACATAGAAGAAGAAGAATGTTTAAAGAGTTGATATGTTGGTAAATATAATCAATACGCAACTGCGTTATGAGATTTTGATTATGGGTACGGAAAACAAAAATGTTTGTATAGATCCTTCTTCTTCATTATGTGCCATGTCTTTTCAGGACGTAGGTAATCATGTACTTCCACTTGGATCTGTCTCTTGTCGCTCTGAATATTTTTTCTCTTGATATATCTAAGCCCCGCTCCTCCTTCCATTTTCTCAGTACGCCTCGCGCTGCTTCCTCCTGTCTCTCCTTCCATTTATCCAATCTGTGAGTATTAAGTTCTCCAGGCCCACCTGCCTCATTACGTTTCCCAGAATACGAATTTCGAAAGATCAAACGGAATTTTTGTATTTAAAAAATGATAATCCACTTACGTTATTTTGATCCTGATGCAAAAATTAAAATCTTACATTCCCGTGCCCTTTAAAATCTAAATGTTTACCTAATTTAATAGACTAACAGATCCTTTCCCCCTTCTTCTGCTACAATTTGTCAACATTATAAATGTCTCTCTGAAACCTGAATTGAATTTTGGGCTTTAAAAAGGTTTTAGTGTAGACAGATATTTACAAAATGGCTAAACACCAAAATTATTTTATTCAGTACTGTATTTAGAACAGAATTTACATTTTTGTTATTTAAGTTGCGATGCTAATTGTGATGCCCTTTGACCTGTAAAGATTTAATTCTTATACTACCTTGTTCAAACTTTCACAGATTTATTAAAATGTGAGAACTGAACAAGATTTTCTTAAATATAATCAATGTTATTTTAAGATTTTGCTTTTGATAATACATTTTATTAGGCAAATGACAGTAAATTTATATACTAGCTGTGATCGAATAGAATCAGAACTGGGTGACATGGATAAAAATTACACAGAGCGAAACCGTTTGTTTGGTACAGATTAAAATTAATTTCTGCTGCGATTGCGCATGAAGTTATAATGTTCCTGTTCACTTCCGTTTTTTTATAGCAGTGCTTGGCAGACAAATATGCAGTGTTGTCGTCTCATCACTCACAGAGGTTCAATCAGTGGCCATGATTTTTGCAGCAGTTTTTAGCTTACATCTACATTCCCGAAGTCCAGCAATCACCATATTCCCCTAGAACTCGTCTCTTTCGACTTCTCCTCTTTTCACAAATTTAATACCACTTGAAAGGAACAATATTTCAAGACTTCGATGAAATCTAAAAAACATGCGTAGATGTATTACCAAAAATAGAATTACCAAGGATGCTTATATTAAAGCGATGCTGATTAAAGTATGTTGTTTTAGTAGGTTACTTCTTTCAAGAAGAATAAAGACCAGGTTTATATGTGTTGTATTTTTCTTTTTATAGCACCAGTCCTAATAATTTATGGTCGTGGACATGACGGTAAACTGCATCCGGCAGCAAAGTCTGTTTGGGAGGTCGTTAGGAGCATGGAACCACCTCTTTGCTGTTGTTCCCAAGTTCACCCAGACCCGGAGTGGTAGCACGTGTTAGGGTCCCAGCTATCGTAGTCCTGTGACCTTTGCCAAGATAGAACTCACTACACCCCTCCAGTATTCCCTGTGCATTTGGAACCCTGGAGCAGTGTATGGCGAAATTCATAATCTTGTCAAATAACTGAATACTTAATGCTTCGCCAGGGATACTAAGGGTGTTTTTATTGTGACACCAACACTAGATGGCCCCATCCTGTCATTTAACCCATAACTGGAGGGCAGTGACAGATTAATACCTTTTCCAAGGGTACCAGTGCTTAAGTGAATGCAGGGTACTCAACTAGAATTCGAACTCGGCTCACCGATTTCTCTTTCCAAGCCTACATCCACAGCACCACAACGCACATCCATCACTGAATGCTTACAGCGCCTGGTATTCCCAAGCGGTCACCATCTAGGTACTGACCAGACTCACGTTGCTTAACTTCGTTGATCGAACGAGAACCGGTGTATTCCACGTGATATGCCGTATTAGTTTACAACATATCACGTCCCAGCTATGGACAAATAGTTAACCCCAAGACTGTTGTCAAAACACTATAAAAGTATAAAAATACACTTCTATAGAAATATATACATAAAAATAGACTTTTATAGAAAATATATTTTTTGAAGGAAAGATATTACCAAAAATATATTTTTGAAGAAAAGAAAGTTACCATAACAAATTTTTGAAGGAAAAAAATTGGCATTAAACATCTTTGAAAAAAATATTATTACCAGTAATACAGTTTTAATTGAAAACTAGAAGACATCTTCGGTTTTCTAAAATAAAAAAAAATTCATCGAAATGTGACTAAATCAACCTTCTCTCTTTAACCGAATATTTTAAAAAATACCTTAAACCCCCCAACCTTTTTAGCATTAGATAAGCCACAGAGGTTGATATGCCGTTAAACAAATCTCCAACACAAGCCATACTTTAGATCAGACTTCGTATATATTTCTTCAAACTTTTGCATTTTTAATAGATACCTATATTTGAGTTGACGCATGTCGGTTGCTAACCGAGATTATGGCTAAAAGTGGCTTCAACCAATCATTCTCTTAACTTTTACCTATTGATATATACCTTGTCAAGTTTGACAGGAGGCTGACATATATATCATTAGTTAACACTGCTATGAGCTAAGTTCGTTATTTATTAAGCTTAAATCCGTCTGCTCCCTGACGACTGCATTGGAGATTCCAGGAGGCATCGATCTGGTCTCTTTATTATATGGTTTACGAAACTAGCTCACTAAAAGTAGTTCTTCAGTAATGTGCTAATATTCGCCGACATTGAAAATTCCTTCTATTATGATAAGGACTGTTTTATATATATATATATATATATATATATATATATATATATACGTATCGCTCATTCAGTAATGAATTAGAGCACTCTGGCTATTGGACGTGTATAATGATAATACATACGTTAAAAAGTCTGCCTTCTTCTACCGAGCGCCCATAGCCCAGATGTAGAATCGCCGACTGACGCCAATTCGGTGGGAGTTGAATCCTGGGTTAAAAGCAATCGGTGTCTAAAAGTACTGATGAGCCGTGATAAAGCGAAACAGATCTGTCTGCGGATGACTATATATATATATATATATATATATATATATATTAGTCATCCACATACAACCCTCTTTCGCTATATCACAGATTTCAGGGATTCTGCTCCGACGAGCTTAGCTCCTTGGTATCCCCGCTACGCGAATCTACTCGAGCTACAAGACTGGCAATAAGGTCCTAGTCTTTTACAGTGAAAACAATCACGTGTAACAACTTCTACTTCCTCTGCTTCTTTTTTTATCGCCACTCCCACCTGTGGAACATCCTTCCGTATTCTTTTTTCCGTGATAGCTATAATCTCCAACAATTTAAATGCAACGTCAATTGTCATCTCTTATCTCCTTGATTCCATCCTTCTTCTCAATTTGCACTTTACTCTCAGGTAGCTCTTTTTACACCACTGTACTCGTCCTTGT